>JABBMZ010000088.1:0-129780 GCA_013403795.1 Teratosphaeria pseudoeucalypti
AGGGAGGGGGGGGGGGGGGGGACGTGGGTGGTGAGGGGAGGGTGAACGCGGGTGCGCTTAGGCGAAGGGAAAAAAAATGAAGCGTCGAGGTGAAGGAATCGCAAGGTCCTGCATTATTGCGTACCTAGACTTCCCACGCAGCAAAAAACACATGCACCTGCCTCCATTCCCAGCACTTCAGCAGCCCCCCCCCCCTCCCCCTCAATTACCCCCCGTCACCCTCGCCAGACCCCTCCTCACCTCCCTCCCCACCGCCTCAACATTCAACCCCCTCACCAACGCCCCCACCCTCTCCGTCTCCCTCTCCAACCCCGCCACCAGCTCCTCCACCCCCCCATCCACCAACCTCACCCCCGCATACCGCGAAAACACATACACGGCTCTCACCAGCGCCTCCAGGTCCCGATCCCCCTTGGCCAGATGCTCCGCCAAGGCGTCCGAGACCGCGCGGGCGGTCGCCGTCTGGAGATCGCGGAGCTCGAGGGCGCGGGACCGCAGGGTTCCGTCGAGGAGGGCGGTGAAGGCGGGAGTGTCGGTGGGGTCCGCGACGCCTTTGATGGCGAAGTGGCGGAGGGTCTGCGTGACGGGGTCTTGTTCCGAGTGCGCTTGCACGAGGCGGAGGGGTTTGAGGCCTTTGGCGGTCGGGGTCGTGGGCGCGCGGGGGGTGAGGGGGTGGGAGGCCCGGGGGGAGGGGTGGGGGGGACGGAGCAGGGTTTCTTCGAGGCTGGCGGCGATTTGTCTCAGGGCGTTTTGGTGGGCGTGGAGGTGGGAGGAGTGGGCGGTGAGGGTTTCGAGGCGGGTGGTGAGGTAGTGGAGGGTGTTGGTTGTGTAGGTGGTCCAGCGGGCGCGGGTGTCGTCGGAGTCGGATTGGGAGGTTGTGAGGGCGGCGCGGAGGGGGCGGCGGAATTGGGTGTCGATGGCCATGGTGGCGAGGCTGTCGATCTCGTTGCAGAGTTCGGATAGTTCGGCGCGGAGGGAGAGGCGTTGTTTTTCGAGTTTCTTGTCGATGCCGTTGGTGGTGGTGGGGGGGTCGGGAAGGATGGTGGTGGAGGTGGTGTCGGTGGAGGTGAAGGCGGTGTCCATGCGGGTGCGGATGTCTTGGATGGTGAGGGTGGTGAGGATGTTGCAGAGGCGGTCGATCTCGGCGGGGAGATGGGCGTCTTGGTCGGGGTCCGGGGAGAGGTTGGGGAGGAGTTTCTGGAGGCCGTCGAGGAGCTTGTCGTCCTTTTCGAGGATGCGGTCGATGTTGTTGGAGATGGTGGCGACGGAGGTGTCGCAGTGCTTGGAGGAGGTGGTGAGTTTGGTTTGGAGGGAATCGCTGAGTTTGTTGATTTCAAAGTCCAGCTGGGCCTTGTCCCGGGCGAGCTTCTTCTGCTTGGCTTGTTTGGAGTCGCGGAGGGCGGATTCGTGAGTCGTTAGATGTTGGAGGGCTTTCTTCTGCGCTTCTAGCACTTGGCATTGCTCTTCGATGGCCTGCGTGCTTTGCGCGAGGGATGAGATGGCGGCTTCAAAGTCGGCGTCGGAGAGCGAGCGACTGGCCAGGGCTGTGTTGGGTGGTCCAGAGAAGGTTGATGGACGTTTCTCATGGCTGGGGAGGGGGGGGGGGGCGGTTAGTTCATCGTTGTGTAGCGATCCGGTGGGGGATGTCAGTCCGAACGTACAAGTTCAACTCCTCTTTGGTCAGCAGACTGATGGGCGTCAAGTATTCCCGGATCCAGGATGTCGTCGCCTCTTGGGTGTGAGGATTATCGAAGGCCCATGCCACATCATCACGACCCAACGGGATGTCCCGTTCGTCCAGGACGCGGAGGAGGTGATGGAGCTCCTTGGCGGCCATGTTGTAATGATCCAGTATATTATGAATGAACCCAGTCAATCAATCGTGATCCGATGTCAGAGTGTCGGGTGAGTGTCAGAGTGTAGTGTCGGGTGGATGGATGGAGACGATATGCAATTCTGATAGGAGAACCACGTGAGCAACTTCCCAAACAGGAAGTCACATGCCGAAGCCGAGCCCCACCTCCACCCGGGCGCCCTACCTCCGCTCAGGTTGAAAGAGCTTCGTCGATATGTAGCGACGATGGCGACCACCAGAAGCGCCCAGAGAATATCACTGCCCTCCCGACATCGTCCTGTCATTCCATATCCCCTCCACCCCCGCCTCCTCCCCCTCCCCCGCCGTCCCGCCACGACCTCGTCCGTCCCACCCTCCCGCCGCCGCAGCGTGACCGTCGCCAACGACGACGGCCACATCCCCTGGCGCCAGCTGTCGCTCGCCGAAAAAGCCGCCCGCACCACCCAGCAATCCTTCCACCTCGGCGTCGTCCTGCTGGGCCTCGGCCTCACCGGCGCCGTCGCCTCCGTCCTCTACCTCGAAGTCTTCTCCCCGGACTCCAAGACCGCCGTCTTCAACCGCGCCGCCGACCGCGTCAAGAAGGACCCGACGTGTCTGCAGCTGCTCGCCGGCCAAGGCTACCACACGTCGCGCGAGATCAAGGCGTACGGTGAGCCCAGTTGGTCGCGGTGGGCGCGGAATCGGAGTATCGCGAGTCGTCACGAGGTGGATCGCGCCGGCGTCGAGCATACGTATCTGCATTTCTATGTCGAGGGGCCGGCGGCCAAGGGGACGGTGCGGGTGCATGTCGTGAGGCGGCCCGGGGAGCACGAGTGGGAGTATCGGGTGCTGGCGCTGGATGTGCCCGGGCAGCAGCGGCATTATCTGGAGAATGCGGAGGCCAGTCTGCTTGGGGCCAAGAGGGGGGTGGGCAAGATGTTTGGCGTGAATTGGAATCGTTGAGGAGTGGTGCTGGGGTGAGCATCAAGGGGGAGAGAATCCTGTTGCGTCTGAAGCCTGAACAGCCATGCTTGCCTCCACCCGCGCGAGCACGGTGTGAGCACGCCGCTATTCTGTCATTGAACGTAGGGTGAGCTCGAAGTCCCGGGATCGAACGAGCTCGAGCACGAGTCTTTGAGCATCGAGGTACACCTTCGCGAACCAACGACCATCGCTACAGCGGATGTCCATCGTCGCTCGACGAGTCTGTATGCATGAGTCGACCGATCGAGCTGCGGACATGGCCCTCTTCAAGGAATGGGCTCATGATGGCAGTTGTCTGGAACAAATCCGCAATTCGGCATCCACACAACCTGGAAATGTTCTAGCAGTATTCACAGAATGGCATGGATGCGATCCATAGGCTCGTCCCATCAGAAGTGCATGGAGAGCAGTCAGGCAGATGTCCACGAATACGCTCGAATGGCTACCAGAGACGACCTCATGGCTTTATCTTGGTGGCTGAAAGCTGGGTGCGTGTGGCAAGTCCTTCGAGGCACATGGTCTGTACTTTGGACTCGAAATTGGGCGCGATTGATGGCAGCTCATACAACGGCGCAGTCTTATACCATGACAGCACGCCGTGAAAGCGGCGAATAGCTCAAGTCCATACGGAGGCCGATAACGAGCATCACCTGCGACATCCAGCTGGTCTGGCTGATATCCGTAGATCCATCTATGCATTCTGATGTGGAAGATCCCGAAAGCAGTCACGATAGCTGCATCTCTCCCTAGTAATCATTTCTCGTCATCATCGTGCTAACAAAACACCGCATGTTAATAAAACTCCTCATATATGCACTTCTCTGTCGAAACACGCATAATCTCTCTCTCACCCCCTCACCACCACCTCATCTCCCAACCCCTCCACGCAAACCATACCCCTTCAGCCCCAACACTCCCCCCTTCCGCCCCACTCACATAACCCATCAAGACACACCCTCACCACTTACGCCTCGCCACCCCACCCTTCCTCCCCGCCTGCGCCTTCGTCGCACCCCTCTGAAACTCCTTGGCGGCCTTGAGATCGCCCCAGCCTGGCTTTGCCTCCTCATCCACCTTCTCCTTTTGCTTCTGCTTCTTCTCCAGGGCAGCGATGTGCGGTGGTGTCTTGGCGGATGGGATGTAGGAGTGTTCTTTGATGATGGAAGGTTTGGAGGTGCAGAGTGATGATGGGGTTTGTGGCGGAGGGTTGGTGGGAGTGGAGCTCGGAATCTCATGGTCGGGCCAGTGGTCGGTCGTTTCGTTCGCTGGAGGGTTGATCTTGGGGGGCGGGGGAGGGGCTTCTGCTTTGACCGTCGAGGGAGCAATGTCGCACGTCTTCCCAGACGCCTCGCCCTTGACATTGGCCTTCTGCACTGGATCCTCCAACCCACCACGGCCGCCGCCCACCCTCTGCCTCCCCCTCTTCGCCTCTCCCTCATCCTCTTCCACCCCCTCCCTCTCCCTCCTCGCCACAAACCCCCTCACCCTCGGCGAATGCCTCAATTGACACAACATGTCATAAAACTCCCCATCCCACCCCCTACACTCAAAATACTCCCACCACAACCTCAACCCCGGCACCTCCCCCGAATCCGGCTCCCCAAACGCCGCCAACACCATCTCCTCACTCACATAACTCGCCTTCACCCGCGCCTCCCTCTCCCACGCCTTCAACTCCCCCGCATACCGCTCCAAACCCCGCACGACGCGCTTCTCCAGCGCCTCAGCCGACTCCTCCTCCTCCTCCACCGTCGCCGGCGTGCCGACCGCCGAATCCGTCGGCACAGGGCCTTCGTACCGGGGCCGGGGCCAGAACTGCTCCATCAGCGCCCGCGTCACCCACTCCGGACGCCGCGGGCTCGCGAGCTCCCGCGCCCAGAACGCCTGCACACTCCGCGGCACGTGCTCGACCAGGACGTCGTAGCCCACGCGGTCCGAGAACCGACTCTGGTCGTACTGCCCGAAGTACGCGTACCGCTCTCCGTCCCGCGTCGCGAAGACCGGCACGTCCAGGTAGTTCTGCTCGGTGGGCCCGGCGCCCTCGTCGACGAGCGTCTGGTTGAAGAAGGCGGTGAGTTTGGCGCCGTGCGCGCCCGTTTCGCGCGGCATGAAGGGGTCGGTGCGGAGGTCGATGAGCCAGTAGGATTGGGATTTCAGGAGGTTGAAGGAGGTGGTGGTGTCGTCGACGAAGTGGTAGCCCGGGGACCATTCGGTGCCGTGGAAGATGAAGTGCAATTCGGTCGCGGAGAAGGATTCGGGGTCTGGGTCCGAGTGACCTGTGTATGGGCTGGGGGGCATGGCGCGGACGGCGGGGGGGATCCAGGGTTCGTGGTGCGGAGGGGGAGGTGTTTGGTCGGTCTGGTTGGTGGTCTCGGCGGGTTGCTCCTGGATCTCCGCCTCTGTGCTGATCCTCTGATCATCTCGACACTCCGACTCCCAACCTCCACCTTCCGCAGCCTCATTCCCCTCAGCCGACAACCCCTCCCTCCGCAGCCGCCTCCCCGGCCCCCGCGTCGGCGTATCCACCAACACCGCCTCATCCCCCACCGACCCCCCACGCAAAACCTTCGCATCCCTCTCCAACTTGTCTGCAGTCTCCCTCAGCGCCTCAGCCTGCTCACAGTACAAAAGAGCAACATGCTCCTCCTTCACACCCCTCTGCAAGAAAACCTCCGGCTCCGGCACCACCACCTCCACGATGCCGCCTCCGCGCTTCAGACCGAACTCGCCCGGCTCCGGGCGGAAGACGCTGTCCTGATCCTGCCGGTACTGCAAGCCGGCCAGCTGGGCCTGCAGCAGGCGCAGGTCGCGGCCGACGGTCGCCTCGAGGCGCGCGACGGTCTGCTCGCTGTGGCGGAGGGCGTGCTCGAGGCGGACGAGGTCTTGGGTGTGCTTGAGGTGTTGGTGGGCGGCGTGCAGGGAGAGGTCCATGGATGGGGAGAGAGGGCTGTCGTGGCTGCTCGGTGGTGTTGGGTGGAAGGGCTGTCGGATCATTTCGTGGCCCAGGGGTTGGAAGGTTGGTGCCTGGGCGCTGAATCGGCTGGTGGTGAACGGGTCGGGTGTTTGCTGGGTGCCGTAGTCTGGATAGGCGGCGCTCTGGGGCCGCTCTTGCGGGGTGTCGGGATGGTGAGTGTGGGCCATCGGGTTTGTTGAATGAATGGGTGGTAGAAGGATCGATGGAGAGGTAAGCAGATAGTGTAAGACTGTTCTTGGTGGATGTCGATGTAGTAGAAGAAGTCGAAGTTGCTGCAGCAAGTCGAGAGCCTTTTATGTATGATTAGGAGGCAGCAATAGCAATGGCACATGATGCTAATGATCGCTGAATGAGCATGTCAATCTTCATGCTGAATGAAGAGGCACGGCCGCACACCCATTGAGCTGCGCGCGCATGCAATCATCTGAGGACTGCAAGACGCATGTGATGCTGCAGTCGTGTCGATCAACGTACTCCAGAGCGGACCATCCGAAACATGTCCTGAGCATGTGCATTCCAAACCTGCCCAAGACGATGAACTCTCAAAATCACGTGCTGCATCCTCCAGAAAAAGGGGCCTGAGTCGAGATGCCTCTGTCCATCATTCTACGCTATGCTACAAAGTACATCGCGACACCCTGCAACGGTCATCCAAGTATTGTACGCTCACATCCTCCGCTTTCTTACGGGTGTATACCATCAAACAATAGATGACCAACACCGAACATTCGTGAACATCTACACAGAATGCTCTGATCGAACGGGCTCCTCCATCTTTCTCCTGCACTCTGCGTCTATTTTCAGGACGCCGAGAATCATGCTGTACACTTCCGAACTACTACCAAGAGTAGAGTACCGATCAACCAGATCCAGATCCACTAGCCTTCTTTGGCTCCTCGTCCTCGCCTTTTGCTTTCCCACCATCTCGCTTCTCATCCATATGATCATGCTGGCCCGTCACATTATGCCAGATATTCTTGAACCAACCTTCACCCTTGTGTGCGTCCGCTGCATTGGACCCCGATCCTGACCCCGACGATGGTGGCGGCTGGTCCTTGTACTGGCTCAGATTCATGATGCGTTTCGCACTCTTGTCGCCCATCTCGTCTGCGAGCATTTCAATGATAGTCCGTTGATTGACTGACAGATACTTCGGCATCTGGACCTTGAATTCAACTCGCAGGTCGCCATTGTTGCCTCGTCGGGACGAGAGCTTCTTCATGCCCATACCCGAGAGCGTGATCTTGTCGCCTGTGCCCGTGCCTGTTGCGACCTTGACCTTGACCTCGCCGTCCAGAGTCGGGACCGAGATCTCGCCTCCGAGGATTGCCGTCGTCAACGGAACGGAGGCAGTGTACAAAACGTCAGAGCCATTGCGCTGGAACTTGCTGTCCGGTGCCACTCTGATGAAGACATAGAGATCGCCCTTCTCTGACCGCGACTTCGGATTCGCGGCTTGACCGGTCGGCGGGTAGTCTCCTTCGCCCATCACCCTTAATCTCATGCCGTCCTCAACACCTCCCGGGATGTCCACTGTGACCGTCTTTCGCTCCCTGACGGCTCCGTTGCCTCGACACGTGCCGCATTCTCCTCCCTTGGGAATCTGCACGCCAGTACCACCGCAGGTCCCACACGTGCTTGCCATCTGGAATCCACCTTGCATGAAGTGCACTTTCGCACCCGTGCCGTCACAAGACTTGCAAGCTTGTCTCGTCACCCCCTTCTTCAAACCATTACCATTACACGTCTTGCATTGTACCGAGGGAGTGATGACAATGTCCTTCTGTACGCCTTTTGCCGCATCCATGAAACTGATGTTCGTCTGGACCTCGATGTTCTCTCCCACCATCACCTCCTCCTGCGCGAACGGATTCGCTCGTGGACCTCCTCCCCTCCCTCGTCGAGCACCACCTCCGAAGGCAGAGAAGAGATCTTCGAAGTTGAACTCTGCTCCAAACCCTCCCGCACCACCCGCCGCACCACCAAACCCACCGAACCCGCCGCCAGTGAACGGATTGCCGCCGCCAAATCCACCTGCCGACGACGGATCCGGACCGCCGCCTTGATCGAACGCCGCAGATCCATATTGATCCCACGCCGCCTTCTTCTTGTCATCGCTCAAGATCTCGTACGCCGACTGCGCATCCGCAAACTTCTCTTTGGCCTGCGGATCCTTGTTGGTGTCAGGGTGGTACTTCTTCGCCAGTCCATAGTAGGCCTTCTTGATCTCTCCTGCCGAGGCGGAAGAAGAAACACCAAGGGCTTTGTAGGGATCTTTGGTTGCCTGAAGGTTGCGAGACGCATGAAAAGATCGTCGCTGTATCCGTTCGTGGTTCGAAGGGGGTCGCGTCGTTGATATTCTGGGTCGAGTGGTGGGCGATGTGCTATGGTATGGTCGATGAGGAGGTTGCCGCCGTTGTTGGTCTTGACATGCTGGTCGGCTCGCAGCAAGAATGCGGAAAGGTGTTGCATTCTTGGGCAAAAGCGCTGGCGATGCTAAACTCATTGCGCTACACGATGCGATCAAGATTGGACCAGAGAACAGAGGTGGATGATGGAGAAAAAGGTGATGGCATGCTACTACTAGTGAATGCAAAGGTAGAAATGTTCTGGAAAGCATCGGACTCTATCGGCGTTCAGGTTGTGCCGACAGTAAGAATTCTATGAGCTTCTGATTGGCTCTCTGCTATACCATTTCTGTCGACGGCAGCGATGGGAATACTAAATGATATAATGTCTTCATTATCGACGTCGCAGTGGATGGGTTGATTACGCTGTGATATGCCATTCTCGCTGCAACACCGTAACCGTCACCATACACCACCATCTCTACGTTTATATCGAGTGGCGACATTGACACAACCCCTTCCATGACCGTCTCATTTTCTTCAGCAAGCCGTCTCTGGTCATAGAACTCATCGACACACTCGCATGTCTCTCTACAACGGGGCTGAATCTAGGGTATCTGCGTGTGGCCCACGCAATCCAACGCCAAACACCGAGCATCCCATATGTCCAAACTCCTGTACTCTATGCGGCGCCACGCCAGTCAATGGCAGATTAGAAGCTTCGCAATGCATTGACCTTCAAGGGTGCATAGTCCCATGCTTAAGGCTTCTTCGGCAGACCAGGACCTGATCTCAGCCGGAAAGCCTTATCTGCGCGAGTCATCAGCATCAGTCGGGTTGACCAAAACAAAAACGACTTAGATTTTATCAAGGGCAATATCAGCCATTGACCGAAAGCACTTACCACCAAACCTTACCCGATAAGCCAGCTCAACCACAACATCAATCTCACTCACAGCAGCGGCATTGAAGCTCTTCCTGACCGCCGTACTCAACGTCTCCCGGCTAACCCTCCTCTTGTCCTTCCTCCGCGCCATAGTCGGACTCCTCCTTCCGATGCCCGACGGCGACGTAAGGACCGCTTGCCGGTACGGAGTCGTGAAGCACGCTGGCGTCGGTAGTTGATGTGCGACGCGGTATCGATTGAGGATTCGCAAAGGTGCCGTCGGCCAACTCATCTAAAGCCATGCAGAAGAATCGTCAGCTTAATCTCTTTCTTACAACATCACGTCAACCGCGAGAACTTACCCCACTGCTCTGTGACATCGCCGTCCCTACCACATTCCCGCTCTCTGTACTAGCGAGCGCCAGCTCTCGCAGCCTACTGCCACCAATCCCACCAGCACCATTGTTCGGCTCCCTCTGGGGCTGCTGTGCATGCAATGCCGCCTTGGCCTTTCTCGCATGCGCCGCAGCTGCCACCGCCTTCTCTTTCGTCGTCGAGCCATCCGACTTCGAGTCCCCGTTGCCATCGTGTGCCGCCTTCGATTTGGCCGGAGGCATCTTGACCAGTTTAGCCACTGCACGCAAATTTCTCGGCGATTCGTTTCGCAGACTGATTCACTGTAGCAGAGAGAGTTACTTTGTTGAACGAACAAGAAGAGACAGCATCTGTGAAGAGCTCAATCGGATCATGGCTAAGTCTCGTTGGGTGTTGTGAGGGTGGTGGTGAAGATTGAATGTCTCGGTTGGCAGACCACATGTACCAACCACTGCACGCCCGAGCTCCCAGCGAGACGCGACCCGCGAATTTGACACGCGCGGGCAGATGCTGTCATCGAGACGGTTCCCTGCAGCGGCTCGGCGGGTACAGCCGATCGCCGAACTTCTGAAGATCAATTGATGTCAGACGGTAACTTCTTGGCGATGCTACAGCATACGACATAAAGGCTGCTCTTCATCGCATCGGCCAAACAATCGATCGGGTGATGCAAGCAGAAGGCACACCATCCCTCAAGTCTCCAAACATACACATCTCGCGTCGATACCACCATCGATGCCATCGTTCCATTTCATGCCACGCTAACCTAGTCATTCCGCAACACTACATTGATTCCCAACACTCCAGCACCCGCGCGATGCATATCAGACGTCCAACGATCCCATCACATCCCTGTGCTCGCAGAGTTCTGCCCGAAGAACCGTCATTTTCTCACTTCCACGCACTCAGCCCCGCCCATGGATCCCCCGCCGACACCTGCGCACCACCCTGCTGTTGCTGACGGCTCCTCGGGTCCTGCGAATACCCGCCTGTGCCGTTCGAATACGCGGCCTGTAATCCGCTGTAGTCCTGAGTCGGCGGAGGACCGGGTGGAGGTGGCGGAGGCTGCCAGCCAGGTTGACCATATTGACCGTGGAGACCTTGTTGACCACCATATTGTGTGGTGCTGGGCTGTTGTTGAAAGTTCTGGTAATTTTGAGACGGAGGCGGCGAGAAGTACTGCTGGTGGGCTGGTGGCGAAACTGGGCCGTAGGAGTTCGGGTTGTAGGAGTTTTGGCCTTGTTGTTGGTGGTTTGCAACAGAGTATGAACCTGTTCGTTGTTGGAAGGCGCCGTTGTAGGGCGGGGATTGCATGCCGTTCGACTGGTATCGAGGCGTGATTGGTGGGCTTGCAGCTGGGTTGTAGATTGCTTGTGGCTGCGTCGCTGGCTGACTGTAACTCTGCTGCTGCAAAGAAGGAGGCCGATGGCTAGCATCTCTGCTCGCCGCCATCCCAGAATGAGGTGCCACGCCTGCAACAGGTGAAGCGGAAGACTGTGTCGCCGGACTGACGCTCATCCTCTCCATCAGCTCTTTCAGCCTGGTCTGTTCTCTGTCGGCGCCACTTCCTTTCGACGCCTCAATAGCGCTCAAGAGCTGGCCGCCCTCCGATCTCCTGTTCTCGACGAAGGATTCCACGTTCTTCTTGAGGGAATCGACGGTATCTTTCATCTCGTCGTAGAATTGTTGCGCTCTTCCCAGGCCAGCTTGCAGGTCCGTGTACGCCTGGTAGACCTTGCGATACTTGCTGAGCACAGCATTGCGTTGACGCGAGAACGCCTCATACTTATTCTGCTCAGATCGTACTCGCTTGTCCTGAAGCAGATCCCCGTACGTCCGCGTCAGCTCTTTCATGAGCGATGATTGTTTGTGGTTCGCCTGGATAATCCTGTTCTGGTGCGGCCGGAACTTTTCGAGCTCGGATTTGAAGAGTGCGGCTTCCTGGTTCGATATGGCCTTCTTGTTCAGTATTAGGACGTTACTGATGTCGTCGTTGTGGATCTGCGACTGATTAATACATCATCATCGAATCACGTTCTGAGAGCCCTACCTTGTCTTTGAGGTCTTTGAGCACTTGCTGTCGCTCTCGTTTGACGGCTTGCAGCTTCCGCATAAGCTCTTCGACCCTCGCGATTTGTTCTGCCACACTCTGACGACCCTCATCTGCAAAATCATCATCAAGGAGGTTGCCCTCCTCCCCAGCACCTGGACTTGTCACGCTTCTTTTGCCTGCACCTGCTTTTATCATAGCTCTCTGATAGAGCACGTCTGCTTCATCGGTCTCACCGGCTGAACGCATCTCATCGAAGTCGCTCTCGTACTGCCTGAGGGACGAATAGAGCTGCGCATCACTAGTGCTAGCCTCTTCGACGGCCGAGCGATAGGATCTCGCGTCTGTTTGCAGCGTCTGGGTGAGCCGACTCGAGGGCTGCTGGGTCCATTCGCCGCCGTACTTGCTCCGCATTTTCTCACACACAGACTCCTCCATGTCCAGCTGCTTCGTACATGAGTCCAACGTCGACAGTATGCTCTGTTTGTCATTCTGCAATGCATCGAACGTCGGCCCGAACGGGCTGTGTCCAGAAAGCTCGGCACACCACTGCCTGAACTCCTCGTCTACACCCATTGAGTCCTGATCCAACCCTCCTTTGAGTATGTTGAGACTACCAGGTAGTTTCAGATAATCGAGACTCGTAGCCAATTCGTCATCCGCAGTCTCTACTCTCTCGGCCTCTGCTCGGATCAGCTTCGCCTTCTCTTCATCGTACAAGCTTGCGCTCTCCGTCACGCTCATCGGCACAATACGCTGGAAAATGTCCGGGCCAATGATTCGTTGAATGTCCTGGCCCTGATAGAGCTCACTGACCGGTATCGCCTTCGCGGCTGGTAGTTTCGGAATGCTTGGCAAATTGCTCTCTGACGGCACAGGCTGATGATAGATCATATCGTTGTCGCGAACGTACTCGGTCAGTCGCTCCTGAATCGCTGCCTGATGCTTCTTGGTCAAGTCTGCCAAGATAGTGCCGCACTCAGAGCTGAGATTACTGTTGCTTGGTACAGACCCTGGAAATGCATTGGCAAGGCGATTCGCTTCCTTGTTGGCGTTCTGCGCTGCCTGCAATCGCGTGATAGCCTGCCCATAGCTGTTCGCCTCATAGTCCGCCTCCGCCTGGAAGTATTGGGCCAGACTGGCCATGTGATGCTGCTTCACCTGCACCATCAACAGCCACACCCTCTCAAACACAGCCTTGCTGACGTTCTCTTGGGTGCCCTCTACAGCCTGCGCATAGAGATATGCTGCCTGGGCCGCTAGCTTCGCAAGAAGTCCAGGCTTCTTCCTGTCCATGATCTGCTTCTCGATGAAGACCTCCTGTGCCTGCGCCAACATGATCGCGATGAGCGTCTTCACGGTGTCCCGACTCAAGTCCGTACTAGGGGCATGAAGAAAGTTCTCATTGATATACGTGAACATGCCCGCGCTTGCCTGGAACGAATGGTATGCCGTCTTGAGCCCAGTATCCTCATGTCGATTCTGGTTCGCCGCGTGGCAGCTCAGTACAGCCGATATGTTGAATATGATGCTCGCCTTCTCATACGCCAGACTGTACTGGCTTGTAGGCTTATGCGTGAAGGCATCGAACCATGTAAACGCGATCTTGATGTGGTTCTCGTCGACTGGAAACCGGAGGTCGAGGAGCTCCAGCTGCCCATAGTAGCGGTAGAGCAAGTCCCTTCCTGCCGCGCTGTCCCTTCCTGCTCCTCGCATATCCTGCCGGAGGCGGTTGAGCTGAGCGCATTCATCGGTGTATCGATCGGGATCGTCGCCGTATGCCGCGCGGATGTGATGCTTGAGAGGCTGTATCCAGTCGATTTCATTGGTTTGCTTAAGCGGGCTCGATATCATGGGTACCTTGGGGGATTCCATGTCAGTCAAATCAAGACGTTAAGGTGTATAATGTGTATTTCGATTCACCTGCATGGCCGCCGCAGAGAGCTGTCGCGAGAGCCCTGGCCTCAACATGACTGACACCTGCTCTCGCTACTGACGCAACCCAATCGTGACTGCCTGCGGTGCAAGAATGTCTCGGCCGCGTGATCTTGCCCGCTACCGAATCACGCAGAAGCGCTTAGGCATCATTATACGATTGGACGAAATGCGTTCCTTCCCAACTCGGTTCGCCCTTCGGTCCCTTCTCGAAATCCAGCCGTCACCATTCGAGTCTCGATATACCGATTTCCTTTGATGCTCTGCTTTTTCGTTCTGCCTACCAGTCCTCGTCTTGACTATAAGGTGTTGGTAACGCGGTAGTATATGTCGATTGCTCAATGTTTCATGTGGACTGGGAGGAGTAGAACTAGCGGGAGTGACGTTGTGCGGGGCAGAGCGAGCGGCCGCATGAAGACGACCACATGCACCTCGAAGGATTCAATCTGCCCTTTATGCAAGACCGCCGGCATGCCGTTTTTCCTCCAGCCAAGCGCCCATGATTTTGAGTCCACACGTACCTCTCAACGCTCGTATATGTGGCGCACGAGGCTTGCAGTCGCAGGCTCTGGACCACTAAGTCAGCCAAACGGTCCACACCTTAAGCGCCGGCCAACATGCTGCGCGCTTAGTCGACTCCCTGATCGGGTAAGGCGCTTACGACGAGGATGGCAATATATTGAAATGGAGAGCACGCGAGGCTGTTCTCGGTCTGGAGAAGCTCACACCTTCGGCAGACCAGGGCGTCCTCAGATCGACCGTCAATTCTTGATGATTGACAATGAAGCGGAAACTCGATTATTAACAGAGCGACTGGAGGAGGAACATGATCAGGTATCGCATTAATGCATTTAGGATTGCTCTAAGCGTCATGTTTCTTCCCTGAAATCTGCTGATCGCGTCTCCCACCCCGCGTGTTCTCATCGTAGGCTCCCTCTGTGGAGTCCAAGTCCACGCTATAAACAAGCAGATTTTCCCATCACGGACGCCGAGAACTCCACTCCCGAGACCCATATGCATGTAAAACATACAACACATCACCAAACAACCCCAGCTCACGCATATGACCTACAGCTGAATCCCCATTCTCCTCGGACCCAAATACAACAATCCGCCCAATCCCGTCATCGCCAGCCCAATCCACCACAAACGGTCCGCATTGATATAATGCACGACCTCCTTGCCGTCTTGCTGTTTCGCCTTCCAGTTGATGGGGACCTCGAATTCGCCTCTCTTTGCCTTCGCCTTGTTCGTGCTCGTGCTCTTCGAACCCGCAGTCGAGGACGCGGTTACGGGGTTGAGAGTGCTGGTCGGCAGCATTTGGGGCGGGGAGTAGGCGAGGTACATAGGGTTCATGGGCGAGCCGTCGAACCTGTATATGTCGAGGCGTGGGATGTTGTGGTAGGGGTCTGTGTAAACGGCGTATCTCTGGTACACTTGTCAAGACCTATTTCCAAATGTGTGTTGTTCATGCTGCTTTGGTGCGACTTACATCCATCAGCTCACTCTGGTTGTACCTTGTGTAGATACTCTGCTTGTATGTGCACGGTTGGCTCAACAACTGTCTCCCATCCACAGCGATC
This sequence comes from Teratosphaeria pseudoeucalypti, assembly GCA_013403795.1. Taxonomy (NCBI): domain Eukaryota; kingdom Fungi; phylum Ascomycota; class Dothideomycetes; order Mycosphaerellales; family Teratosphaeriaceae; genus Teratosphaeria; species Teratosphaeria pseudoeucalypti. Next base: position 14,970 of record JABBMZ010000088.1, read on the forward strand.
GGCGTCAATATCAGGCTGCCGTTAGACGCCATGTACCAGTTCCCATGCTGCCACTGCATTATCCCACTCGGGCAGTTCGGGTTTTGTGGGTTGCTGATCGCTCGGTAATATGCCTCCTCGTACCAGCCATCCGATGTAAAGGAGTATGAAATGCCTGTGCGACTGGGCTCGATCAACCGCTCATTGATTGGGTCGTAGAAGCCAGGTCCTGTGAGGGTCTTGTTGGATTTCGTGCTCCATGTGCCGACTATGTCGGTGGGCCAGGTGCCTCCTGCGGCGGCCTGCGCGGCGGTGAAGTGGAGGAGAGGGAGGGCGGCGGCGAGGGTGGTGTAGAGGAGGCCGCCCATTGTGAAGAGCGTGTTGGCGAAGATTCTAGTATCTGCCTGATTGTCACGTCGCGTATAGCTGGTGTAGTGAGGCAATATGTCACGAGAAGAGCGTAGTTCTGATATTCGCAGTGTCCCTGAAAGTTGGATGTCGCGGTCGTAATGCGATGACCGGGGAAGGTGGCGCTAGCGTTGTTCGTAGGGCTGAGGACGACCCACAAATAGACTTTGATAAAGTACATGTAACTTCGTGACTGTTCGACACCTCAGAAACCCAATATCATTCGTCGAGACAGAGAGCACCGGGACAGACCACCGCACATCAGGAATTAGAAAGGTGACACACGATGCGATGAGCATCAGCAGTCTATATGCGGTCCTGCCTCTTCGCAAGGCCACGATTCTGCGTATACTCTGCTCATAAGACATTTCCCAAGACAAAGCCAGTCAGCTTGAACGTCCGCAAAATGTCTACCGAGGCAAAGTCGGTCAAAAAGGCTCTCCGCAAGGATGTCAAAGCCCGCCTCTCAACTCTGAGTGCCGAAGACGTGACCAAGCAATCTCAAGCAGCTCAACAACTTATCCTCTCCCTCCCCCAATACAAAAATGCAAAATCCATAAGCGTCTACCTCTCCATGCCCGTCGGCGAGGCCCAGACCCATTCCATTCTTCGCGATGCCTTCGAGGCTGGGAAGAAGGTCTACGTGCCTTATATCTATAGACCCGACTCGGAAGGATCTTCATCAAAGCGCAAAGTAATGGATATGCTGCAGCTGTCTTCCCTCTCTGAATACGACGGCCTCGAGCGCGATCCCTGGGGTATTCCGACGTTGCCTGAGGAAGGGATTCAGGAGCGCTGCAACGCGATTGCTGGGCGAGGATTGACGCAGGGCTTACATCTCGGAGGTCGTGCGGATGAGGACGGTGGGTTGGATTTGGTTGTTGTGCCTGGCGTTGGTTTTGATGCAGATGGGAACAGGATGGGTCATGGAGCTGGATTCTATGATTCTTATCTTACGCGGTTCTGTGACGGAGAAGGAGGGAGCAAGAAGAGGCCGTTTTTGGTGGGCTTGTGTTTGGCGGAACAGGTGCTTGAGAGAGGGCGGATATTGATGCAGGAGTGGGATTGGAAGGTTGATGTTGTTGCTGTTGGGGATGGGATGCTGATTGAGGTCGAGAAGACTGAGTGATCTGATGTCTTGTGAGAGGAACCGAGCTTCATGCCTTCTGGAAATGAAGACACGCATGGCGTGGCGGCTATGCTTGCAATTGGCAAATATCTTACACCTTAGCAGCGTCCACAAGCCGCATGGTCGGATGCTTCGCGACTCTCTCGTCTCAATCCTGGGAGTCAACATTGTGGCCCGCCCCATGAATATGACATAGCACTGGAATATCTTTCCTCCCGCAGTCATGAGCCAACATGAGCCAACAAAGTGATATGGTCTTTGAATGCCCTTGGTTCGCCATCTCGTCACCATACCTCCATTTGCGCCGGACGCCGTGCTTTTCTCGTCTTGTGCCTCATTACGTATTGTCAATGAAGCACATCCGTTCAACTCAAGCTCTGAATCAAACACACATTATCCCCCTTCAGCAATATTTGTCCTACATCCCTCGTTAGCAAAACCAATTTCATACCATCCCGACAACATGTTCGTTGGCCATGACGCACCTAGTTCTCTCCTCTCAACCTCTCCCTCCTTCAACTCCAGCTGCCCCGTCTTCACATTTGGCTGCCTCACTTCCACCGCCTCATCCACGACCAAATTCATGAACTCGTCGAAGCCCCGGATCTTGCCCTCGATGCGAATGCCTAGTTGCTCGTACAGCCAGATTTGCACAGTCGCATGGGTTTGGAGTAGCTTGAAGATGAAGTTGATGGGTGGAAGCAGGACTTTGCGGCCACCGCCGCCGCCGCCGCGGTTGAAGGACATAATGTGGTGATGGGGTGGGTAGGTCGGGGGTGTCGCGTGCGCGTGTGGTGACCGCTGGTGCTTTCTGATCGTCGGAGCGGCAAAGGTGTGCTGTCGCTTATGTTGGTGCGCAAAGAAGGAGATGATTATCCTCGCGGAAGTCGTATAGCGCAATAGTGGTCAGTAGAGGTTGGCGCAGACTCAAAAAGTCGGCACCGCGACTGTCACATGAATCGCGAGATTCTCGGCAAGAGCCGTACTTGCCCTCCCCTGTGCGGTCAAAAGATCTCCAGTAGCGTGGGGCAGCAGCAACCGCCATCCTGCATTGCATCTCATTATTTGGTCACTGTGCACAACCCGCAAACAACGACATCGAACACGCCAGGCTCTCGTGCTTTCAACGCTCCTTTGAAGCCCAGCTCTGGCATGACAACAAGCCCAACTATTGACTTGCGCCGACCCATATCCTGACTCACACTCTCCTTCACTTCCAAACGACAAAGACCATACGGCGGCATGGCTACCGCAGTGACGACGAACGGGCAACACGCCTTTGCGCCAGTTCTCAATGCGCTGGCGACTATGTCATCCAATGCAGACCGAGCGCAGAAAGGGCAGGCACATCAATATTTGGAGCAGTTTCAAAAGTCAGAGCAGGCGTGGTCCTCGACATTCGCCATATTGCAGGCGTCACAAGCAACAGACGAGGCCAAGCTCTTTGCGGCGACGACACTGAAGGGAAAGGTATGTTGGTGAGTCTTGCAGGCGTCGATCACATGATGATCGTACTAACAGGATGAGTAGATTGTCTTCGACTTCCACCAGCTGCCGAAAGACACAATACCTTCATTACGGGACACGCTACTTTCCATTCTGGCGACTTACTCGAACGGCCCGAAGCCGATACGGACACAGCTGTGTGTGTGCTTGGCGAACCTGGCGATCCAGTTTTTGGAGTGGAAGAATGTGCTGCAGACTGTGGTGAATACGCTTGGGAGCCAGAGTCTGGCCTGCGTGTTTGAATTTCTGCATGTGCTGCCGGAAGAGGTGACAGAGGGCAGGAAGATCAATCTGACAGAGGACGAGCTGGCAGAGCGGACGAGAGAATTGTTGGAAGAGAACGGACAACAAGTGCTGCAGCTGTTGACGCAGTATGCGCAGTCGGGACCGGAAGCCGCGAAAAACCCTCAGCTCATGGATTGCATCACGTCGTGGATAAGAGAAGTACCGTTGTCAGATATCATCAACTCGCCGTTGATCGATGTGGTGTTCAATGCGCTGCAGTCGTACGCTTCCTTTGATGCAGCGGTAGAAACCGTGTGCACCATGTTCAAGGAGACACGAGAGGTGGATGAGAACGTGGAGAACATCAAAGCCCTATATCCAAGACTAGCAGCGTTGCAACCACGGATACACGACTGCGCGGGCGAGGAAGACTGGGAGACCTTCAAAGGCGTGACAAGAGTGTTTGCGGAAGCTGGCGAGGCATGGGTTGTGCTGATTGCGAGAGAAGCACAGCAGTTCAGGGCATTGGTAGAGTGTGTTCTGGCATGCTGCTCGGCGGACAAAGAGCGGGAAGCTCTCTCACAGACCTTCAACTTCTGGTACGAGCTGAAGCAGTACATCACCCTGGACCGCTACATGGAGGCACGGCTACAGTTTGTGGACATTTACTCAAGTTTGGTGGATATCATGATTGAGCACATGCAGTATCCCACACCCGACAGTGGGGACGACAACGCCACAGATCTGTTCGATGGAGACCGTGAAGCTGAGGACAAATTCCGCGAATTCAGACATCAGATTGGTGATGTACTAAAAGACTGCTGTGAAGTTATTGGCGTCACGGAGTGCTTGAAGAAGAGCTTCGATCTGATCGAGGCGTGGGTTTTGCGTCACGGAGCGCAGGCACAGACTGGCAAGATTCCTCACTGGCAGCAGCTGGAAGCGCCTCTCTTCAGTATGCGTGCGATGGGCCGGATGGTGCCACGGGAGGAGAACATCATGCTCCCGCGGCTTATACCTCTGATTGTACAAATACCGGACCACGAGAAGGTGCGCTTCCAAGCTGTCATGGCACTCGGTAGGTACACTGAGTGGACATCGGAGCACCCGGACACACTGCAAGACCAACTCAACTTCATCATAACTGCCTTCCAGCACCCTTCACAAGAGGTTGTGAAGGCCGCGGCGCTCAGTTTCAAATTCTTTTGTAATGATTGCGCGGATCTGCTGAAGGGACACATGCAACAGCTGCAACAATTTTACGTTCAAGTGATCGACCGGCTTCCACCCGCAAGCCAAGAAGAGATCACGGAGGGTGTTGCGTCAGTCATAGCAAAGCAGCCTTTGGACCATCTTTACGATGCTTTCAAAGCATGCTGCGATCCCATCATCAGCCGGCTGATGGAAATGGCGGAGAAAGCGTCTGAGAAAGAGCAAAAGCTGGCCATTGCCGATCGCCTGAACCTGGTCACTGTCTTTATCCAGTGGGTCACGCCGTACGTCGAGCCTAAGACGCCGCATCCGGTCGTGAAGTACTGTCAGGAGATATTCGACATTCTGTCTGTCATCTGCCAACGCTTTGTCGACTTTGTGCCGATTGTCGAGAGGGTATGCAGATGCTGGCGCTACATGGTCTTGTCATACCGAACGCATACCGCTCCACTGCTTCCGACATTGGCGGAGAAGCTTGCGGCAGGCTTCTCGCAGTCAAGGCAGGGTTGCTTTCTCTGGGCCACAGACAGCATCGTGCGCGAGTTCAGTGATATCAACGAGATCACCGATGCATCGACTACACAAGCGATCTATACTTTCTACGAACAGCAAGCCACGACCTTTCTCCGTGCACTGAACGATGTTCCGCCAGAAGAACTGCCCGATGTAATCGAGGATTTCTTCAGGCTCACAGGCGACGTATTGCTTTACCACCCTACTCGCATCATCCTTTCACAGCTCATGCCGCCCATCCTCTCGGCTGCTTCAACCAGCTTGACACTACTGAAGGAGGAACCATTGATTGCGACCTTGCACTTCCTCCGCGATTTTCTCGCCTACGGCACGCCCGACGCACCATCTAGCACCTTCGATGCTGACGGGCAGTACCGCCCGAAGCCCAATCCCCCCGAGATTCAAGCCGCCGTCAAGTCACTGATCCTCGCACAAGGCGAACAGGTGACGCAGAGGTGTCTGACAGGCATGATGTACACCTTCCCTGCCGATTGCTTTCCTGACGCCTCTGGAGTGCTCTTAGCGCTATTTCAACTACTACCAGCGGAAGTCGCAGACTGGACTGCCGCGACTGTGCAAATGCTGCCACCGGGCAGCATCGCCCCGCAGGAGCAGGAGAGGCTGATAAGGAATATCCAGCAACGCATCGACGGCGGAGAGATTAGGAAGGTCCGGACCCTGCTACAGGACTTCACGAATAGCTATCGCAGACGTAACGTTGCACCACGAGAGGGGCTGGGGAGGTTGGAGGCAACAAGGTTCCGTTTTGCGGGATAGTTTCCAGCTGGCGAGGGCTTTGGTTGTGCCGTCTTGGGCGCGACTGCCGTCGTAGTCGACGCCGTCGAAGGTGGGCGGGATGGTCGGCTTTAGCAGCAGCCTGACTACTGTAGGTCACCTTAGACCAAGACTCTCTGGGTTGCTAGACTAGTATCTTTTCTTGGCAAGATACGTGAATCGGGCATGCCCATCGGAGCGTCCGGAGGTCCCCAACCTACCACACTGAAACCTGCGGGGTGCTCAAGAGCGGAGCAGCACCAAGGACAGTCCTTGAACGTGTACAGATGTGCGGATGTTTGCGTGGTTAGGAAGGCACCGGGAGTGTGTCTCAAATTCCCTTGAGGACGCCCTCGTCAGAAACAAAAGATGTGTAAAGGTGCTGTACCATAGGCGCCTAGGCACAAGTACTTGGCCTCGTTGCTCTCCACGACATGAAGTATTGTACCTCATCGCTATCTTCTACTAATACATCGACTTCTATTTCTTCAATGCGACAAGAAAACTCTTCTTGCAGCGCTGGAGTATCGGCCAACTCTTATGTTTGTACAACGCGATCAAGAATCGACAGTCACAATTCATCGCTGTCGGCAACACACCGCTGTAATCACCAAAGATGCACTTCCGCCTTCTCTCATGCGTGCTTGCCCTCGCTCTCTCAAGAGTATCTTCCGTCGCTGGCGCACGCTGTGCTAGCCTACAGGAGGGCACAGGTGTGAGTGGTACCATCGCAAGCCCCGAAATCTCTCACGCTCAGATCGCTAACCGAACTCCATCAACAGCGCTGCAATGATGAAATCCTGGTATGTGCATCTCACTTATACTTTACCAGCACGTAAGCCCGCACAGAGACACATCATGCTAATCACAAGAGCTCGGTGGTGCCACTAGGAAGTATGCAGCGGGAAGGATTACATGTTCGAGTGGCGTCCCACGGCGCATTGTGGCGCCGACACCAAGCATCATTGTCGCTGCACCGAGTTCATTGGGGAGACGGTACCGAGGGTGGCGTGTTTGGAGCGAGGGGACACGCAGGCAAAGGTGCCGTGCGGTGTTGGAGGTCGCCACCACTGAGGCTGGGGAAAGGTGTTGAGGACGGGATAGGGCGCTGGACGTGTGTGGATCTCTCTCTCTAGATGGAGGAGACTGTCTGGTTGTTTCTGGGGGGCGGGCTCAATATATCTTACTGTGTAGTAAGGCGAGGTGAGGTGAGGTCGGGTAGGTCGGCGTTGCGATGGTGTGTCGGTTTGTGTTGGGCGATGGAGCGGTAGGCACGGTCGGTCATATGTTGGTGTCGACTACGGGTGCGAGGGATTTGACGAGTCTACTATCTTATGGAAACGCTGAATCGCTATCTACACACGCTCTTTATCCACGTCACCAAACTGCTTGGAGAAAGCTTTCCGGGTGGTGCAAGATGGATTGATTTTGGTGTATGACCAGGGTTTGGACGGAAGAGGGGATGGATGTCCTAGAGTTGGGTGTAGAACCGTCGTAGGAACATCCGCCCACGCTTCACGGTGGTGATGCAGCCTTAGGTTGAGTTGTTACAGTCATATGACCGCTTCTTCCCCAATGCGATGCTTTCAGAGGGTGTCAATAACAAATAGTAGTAAATGGGTTGGGTAGATAACGGTTGCCATGGCAAAGCGCTTGGACTCTAGCGCGAAAGGTACCACCAACAACTACTACTTCTCTGTTCCACAATCAACGCCCACCACATCCAGCAACCACACACGACCTCTACACTATCGTGGATCGATACTTGGCGAAGAATCCACTGTCGGTCGAAACAACACGATTAATCAATAACTTGGCAAATCGTCGAGGAACCGGGCAGAAATGGTAGGTCACACGGCAGGACCCTGCATTTTCAGGAGAGACACAGGCGGGCGAGTAGTGGTGGGCGCAAGAGAAGGTTATCCGCCGCGACGCCGACCAAAACACCATCTTACACTCCACCTATAGCACACCACCCGGCCCCCATAGCATTTTGCATGCCGCAGAAGAGGGGGGGGGGGGGAAACAAACAAACAGCACCCTCTATCACTACTCCAACCCACTCGCTTTGTCTTGGTCGCATATCTTTCGCGCACAACCATTAACCATGGCCGACTCACAGGCGCAATCCACCAACTTCAAGGAAGCCTTTTCCCTCTTCGACAAGCGCAGCAACGGACGCGTGCAGCTCGACTCCCTAGGCGACCTCCTGCGCGCCTGCGGCCAGAACCCCACCCTCGCCGAGATCAAAGACCTGGAGGCGCAAATCGGTGGTGACTGTACGTTCCGATATCTTCCACGCGCTCACCCTTATACTGACATTCATGCTGTACAGTCGACTTCCAATCCTTCACCTCGATCCTCAACCGCCCCGGCGGCTTCCGCGACCCTGGCGAGCCGGAAGAGTACTGTCGCGGCTTCCAGGTGTTTGACAAGGAGTTGACGGGCTTCATTGGCGTAGGCCAGTTTCGTTATATCTTGACGAATCTGGGCGAGAAGATGAGTGATGAGGAGGTGGACGAGTTGCTCAAGGCCGTGGACACGAGTAGTGGGGAGCTGAACTATGTGGATATGGTCAAGACGATTCTGGCGAATTAGGGGTTGGAAGAGCGTAAGACTGGGTGGGTGGGGCTTGATGAGTACTTTTGGGCGAGCATGGACGGCGCGTGTGGCGTTATGAACTGTGTGCGTGAGAAGCGCGAGGGTCCTGGAGATGGGATGCGGTTATAAGATGACTGTACGGATTTGTTCACGATGTGTACATGACGCGCGAAGGCATACGCGGGCTTCTCTTGAACCAGGGAGGAGCTGATTTTGACAGGAATGATGGTGACTTCGAGCATCACTGTAACTCATGGCGCGAGTCCCACAGTACAGCGAGACATCAACACAGCCCGTTGACTATTCCGCCATCCTCCTATCCATCGCATACTCGCCCCTGACTATCAACCAGGCCCAGCATGGAGAGGGAAATATACCTATCAGGTCGTGGAAGGAAAGGGTCGGGGTGACGGTGGTCAGGGCATTGTTTTGTCAGTATCAAGTGGAGACGATTTGGGTACGAGAACGATGTGTATGGGGGTCCATGAGTCGATCCAGTGCCATGATGGCTTTCCGCCATGTTTCTTGCGGGTGTGCTCTGTCTAGCAGGGAGGGAAAGGTAGCTAGTAGGGCCTGCCTTATTGCTACTGCACATGTCTGTGATCGATTGCATCTTAGAGGCCATAGTCTGCCTTGGGGAATGTCGGTCTCCCGAGCCATGGCATCAAGAGTGACATCACGTGCAATGAGACATACCATCGAGAGATGTAAGCGACATATGTGCGTGGTCCGTGCGGGGTATTTGAGGTACATGTACTCTCACCTTCAATCCATCCCCAGTCCAGCATCACAGCACCAATGACGCCCCCAGACCAGCACCAAACCGACACCATGCCTCCCTTCCCCGGCCGCATCGTCCACTTCGGCCCCTTCACCGTCACATCCCAAGTACCAATCCCCCCCCACCGCTCCTCCCACCAGAACCACTAGGCTAAGTACCCAAACCCCGACCCCGCGGGCTAGGTCTTCCACCTAACCCGGCACTCCTTCGCGCTCGTGAACCTCAAACCCCTCCTCCCCGGCCACATCCTCGTCTCCCCGCTCGCCGTCAAACCGCACCTCTCCGACCTCACGGCGGACGAAACCACGGACCTCTTCCTGACCGTGCGGAGGCTCCAGCGCACGCTGAAGCGGGTGTACCGCGCGGACGCGTTCAACGTGGCCGTGCAGGATGGCGAGGCCGCGGGGCAGAGCGTGCCGCACGTCCATGTGCATGTGATTCCGAGGCGGAGAGGCGATGAAGGCGGGGAGGATCGGGTGCATGGGTGGTTGGAGGGGGAGGAGGGGAATGTGGGGCGGCAGCAGTGGGATGCCGAGAGGCGGGCGGAGGTGCAGGCGAGGTGGCCGAAGGAGGAGGAGAGGAGGGCCAGGACGAAGGGGGAGATGGAGGAGGAGGCCGGGATGTTGAGGCGGGAGATTGAGAGGGATGAGGGGGAGGGGGGGAGGTTGTAGGTGTTTTGTGAGGAATGGCAGGGGTTTGGGCGAGGAGCAGCTGTGGGATTCGGGGCGGGGAGGGAGGTCTTTGTCAGATTTGGCATTGTATCTATCTTGTGCTCCGTCTGCTCTGTCTCGACCGAGTTGTCGTTTACAGCATCAGGGGACAATGTCTTTGTGCTCGAAGTTGACGCAGAATGTTGTGCGTTCTCGACGTCCTTTGATCAGGCCACATCTTACTGGAAGACCTTCGTGGCGCGGATCGTTCACTACCCGCCAGCAACTTTCACCCTTACGGATCAAGGACCATAGAAGATGAAACGACCCAGATATCCTGGTATTGAACCTCCGAGCCCCAGCGAGAGTGAAATAGCCGCACCAGTCCAGAGACTCTCTGGCTTGACTCGCGTTCGCTGATGAATCGGGTGGCTCGGATCCTGGTTCCACGCCTGGAGCTTCTCGGCATCGACCTCCAGCTCAGAGCCTGTGCACCAAATCTCGTCTGCTCGCCGACAGCTCCGCCGAGGACGGCAGTAGGACATCCGGCACCAGCGCGTATAGAGTGGCGATAGCAGTGGTCGACCATCTGCCGCCTCCTATCATGCGTTTGCGAGGGCGTTAGCAAATGCTTGTGAATGTCACGGTAGGAGGTAGGAGCTTACGGGGGGCAGGACCGGAGCTGGGTGCGGCGGTCCTGCGGTTGTGTGGGCGTTAGCAGATGCCGTGGGTACGAGTTGAGAGTGAGGAGATTGCTTACAGGCGCAGGACCGGAGAGATTGGTGCCCGATCCTGCGCGTGTCGGGGTGTCAGCGAAGGCTCTTGGATAAAATGGAAAGGGGAATAAAGGGGGAAGGGGGGCAAAAACAATGCAATCCTATATCAGCGGGAATGACCGCCCGGGCCGCCGCTCCGTCTGCAACTCCCCCTTTGGCCTCAGGAGCTGTCTGAAATGTCCATCCCAATGTCCATATGTCCACCTGCAAATGTCACATGACGGTGAGGCCTGGATACCTCGAGACCTCCATTTTTTGTCCTCCGCTCTCGGCTCCTGATTGGATCATCCTGAGGACGCGCGCCACGGACCAGTCCCCAATCGCCTTGGATGGTTTGAAAAGAAAAGCCGGTCTCGCCTCTGTTGGTGTGTCGCGAATCCACCGCCGGCCAGGCTCACACGCCTCCGCCACCACGCCTGCCATACACCGGCCAGGCTCATCGACTCCATGGCCGACGCCTCCGGCCCGCCTCCCTCCCCGCCTCTCCGTGCGAGATGAAACGCTGCAAACCTTTCCGCCCGCTCCGTCACAATCACCGTCGACATCTCGGCCACTAGCGAAGCACAAGAGTCGTCGTTCGGATCGGACGTTGACCTCTCGCCGTAGCAGGACATGAGCGCTTGGAGAAGCCAGGCAAGCAAACCGTCGCCGACGCCACCGAGTAGTCTTGGAACCCGTCGAGCAGAGCACCCACCGATCCCTACATGTTAGCATCACCGCCGCGTGGACTTGCCTCTAGTGCGCGGGCGAGCCGGCTACCGCTCAGCCCCACACCCTGCTCTTCAACCACTCCCACGCCCCTTCCAGCAACGACGCCGCCGCGTCCTTGACGAAGTCCTTCACAAGGTCTCTGTTGTGAAGTTGGATCAGTCAATCATCCTCGGTCATGCAGGGGTCTGACTTACTTCGCCGTATCCACCACCAACTCGACCACAAACCCCTTCACCTCCTTCACCCATCCGCCTTCGTCCTCCGCCGCGGCCACCCCTGCCGTCTCCGTCCCTCCTTCTCCGCCGGTGCTCTGCTGGGTCTCGTGCTCGTGGGCGGGCTCTGGCTGCTGCCTTACACAGCGTCGTGAAGAACTAGCCGGATGGCACGTATTGTCCATCCAAGCCTTGATCTCGTCTTTCCTCGCTGACGACAAGGAAGACGGGATGCTGACGACGGTCCGTCGGCTCTGCCTGTCGGTGCCACGGGAATTCTACTCCCGCTCGCTTCCAGGCAGGGCGACACTTCCGGCCATGCTCCGTGAGACGCTGGACTGTGAGGCTGGCGTCTGGCGGAGGGGCTTCTTCCCGACGTGCACGACGCGCTTCTTGGGCAGCGAGGGCATAGCCTGGCTGCTTTGTTGAAGCGTGTTGGCCTGGGAGAAGACCGTCGTCGGGAATGGTGCGGCGGTGGCATCGTCGGTTCGGCCGAGATGCCCTTGTTCCGACCGCTGGCGGGAGAGCGCCTCTTCTGTGTTGCATCAGCACTTGTCGAGAGGTGAATGCCAAAGTTCATCACGGAAATACCCGCAATCACTGCGTCTCTCGAAGCTCGGCGCTGCTTCCAAGAATGCGAGGCCACTTTGAAGAACGTCAGCTATGACCACACCGACTAGCTCGAGAGGTGAACTTGCCATCAGAGATGTGCCTGCCGGTGAAGGTGCCGTCGTGCACCGAGCTCGTTGGCGGAAGTGGCGGCTTCCGGTGATCCGTCGCACTCGGGCAGGAAAGGCGGGTGGCAGTGGTGGTGGTGGTCGTGGTGGTGCTCATCCTAGTGAAGCGCGACGCCGGGCGGATGGCGGACCCAGACGAAGCGGAGAGTGGTGGTGTGAATTTGGTGAAGCGGCTCATGGTGGTCTTGGCTTGTATGGCTCGCTTGTCTGGGAGGTAATTGTGGTTAGTTATGGAGGAGTGGCGATGAGGATGAGGAGAGGTGTGAGAGTGCGAAGCTGATGGGCGTGCAATGGTGCAGTGGCTGTGAGAGGCGCGTGGAGGTGTGGGACATGTGGGCTGGTGTGAGGAGCGGTGGCGTCGGCGACGGCGACAGCAACATGTGGTAGGTGGAAGAGTGAGGAGGATGCAGAGTGCACTGCTTATGCTTGAGAGCTCGCGCAGAGGGCAGGTGAGTGTGCATAGGAGGGAGTACGTACCAGTGTGCGTGATGTGAGTGTGATGAAGGAAGAAGAGAAGAAAAGAGACGGAGAGGCTTTCTATATACTTGAGCGAGACCCACAACTAACAGACCACCTGAAACAGAACAGCAAGACGCACTCAACAGGTCCTGTCGACCAGGGCAACGAAGTGTCTGGATGAGGATAATGTTATGGAGCCGATCTGGCTTGTCCATACAGAAGGGAGCAGTAAGCAGTAACCGCGAAGCATTAGCTAGGCCAGAGGGACGTTGGGACTGAGATGGCATAGTCGTACCATGGATTCGAAGAGGAGCACCGATGTGATATGAGGATCCAGAAAGTATAGTAGGATGCATCCACCGCCGCATATCAGAACAGTGCTGAAACGAGGTTAGCAATATGCGTCGACATGGGGACGGGCTAGCGTGCCGTATGTTGGCGCATGGAGAGTTCGCAGCTGTAGCATCGTAGCGCTGTGGTGATAAAGCAAGATGGGAAACTCAGGCCGAAAGTAGATGGTGTGGGTATGGAGGGACTAGAGGTAAGCAGGGACGAGTGTAAACAGAGGAGAAACAGAAACGACGTGGGGAGTTAACGGTGGACATGTCACTAGTAGATCAAAGGCGAGCACTTGGAAAATTGCATGCTACCTAGATATAGACCCGTGCAATATGCAAAGTTGAAGGTCCTACCTTACGACTTTGGATCTTTGGACAGCCGGGCGGGACTAACGCCGACAACGATAGTCACGACTCTGATGAAAAAAGCTCGATTGATTCTCATCCATACATGTAGTACCACTACCTCACCACCTGCTAACACAAGATACGCGACCAAAACGATGCATGGATGTCGAGCCTCCCTGGCGACAATGCAAAGCTCTGTCCGAACGCCTGACAGAATCTGTGCTCACTACACTGCATGCCAGTACGATGCCAGTAGTCTCATCACCACCTGTGACCGCAGAGAAAGATGCCGCCGGACTAGTAGAGAGCGCCTCTACCTAGGCTCATACATCTCCCGAGCCGATCGGCCATATGCCACAAGCAACCAGGGACAAGCTGCCATAAATGCACATCGAGATTCGAGGAGATGAATGTCCAGTGCAGGCGTGGGCAGTGATGCCACCCGAGTGTGTACCTGATTCGGATGGCAAGCATATCAACCGTGGCCTACGCCGCCCGCACCGAGTATGTATCATGGCTTTCTGCTCCCGTCGTTCAATGTCTACGCCAAATGCTATGGAGTCGCATAGAGGCTGTCTGGACATGAGATTAAACATCCTCAGACTGAGATAAACCATTACCCGCTGCCATTTACACCGTCCTCCATCTCTTATCACTCGCAACAACGTCCCCATACACATCCTGGATCAGCGCTCTCCATTCAGAAATGGTATGCAAAGTTCCATCACAACTCAGAAACAGTCTCTCATCTGTCCGATACATGGCACCAAGCTTCCGCCTCGTGCGTACCCAGTGTAGCCGCCAACGAAGGTAGGAACCCACATATCCGAATTGATCCCTTTTGCCGCTGGCAGATGCAAGCCGCTGGTCGGCGTCCGCACTGCTTTTGGGAATCCGACGCCACTGGCTCTCGTCTGGAGTCTGCGGATTGGCCCACTGCCAGAACGTCAAGTCTTTCGCAACACTGTCACGGAAGCCGCAGCATTTCAGCGCTATGCTTGTCAAAAGCTGGAACGCCGGATCTTTGATATCAAGGCTGAAAGCTGAGGCCAGTGCGCCATACATGTGGGTCATGGGGACGTCGTCCACAGTATTGTTGTCGAAGTCGAAATGTCGACTTGCAACCATCCTCTTTCTCTCCTTCGCTGGTATCGACGCCTTATACTCCAGAAGGCATTCGATGAAGACGCGGATGAAAAGCTCCGAAAGCGGCATATGGTAGCTCGGCTTGAGCTTGCTATCGGTAAGTCCCAGCAAGCCAAATATCTTATCATGCAAGACCGCACAATCCTGACCCGCATAATCGGCGACTACCACTGTGAGGCTCAAACGTAGTCGATGTAGGTCGACGTATTTTCGCTTGTCACTCAGGATCCCGCCCGCGGCAAAAGTGGCTTCAGATAGGGCGAGCTGGTGCATCACCACATTGTGGACTGTCCTCTGTGTCTTCTTTGTCGCCAAGACTGTAGTGTCCAAAGTGATTTCCATGGCTAGACGTCGACGTAGCATCGATTCCAGGAGTCGCCACTCGATGCTGTGTTTGCCGAATCTGATGAGCAGGACGCGGGCGAGCAGAACTTCTTGCACGATCCAAAGGCGACGCCAGTACTGGCTTGCACCGAATAGATGGCGATGGCCGTCATCACAGGCTTGAAGGCCGCCCAATGCTTCGTCGAGCGTATAGCCCGAGTCCTGCTCAAGAGCTGATTCCACGTCCGCGTTGGGCGTGCTCTGTAGCCTTTCAATCCGAGCCCACACTTGTGCAGTGATATTAGAGGCGATGGTGCCAGGTGCGCTTGGACTTCCAAGCCAGGCAACGACTTCTTTCGCTTTTGAGTATATGTCCGGTATGAGAACGACTTGGGATCCGCGCTCGTCAAGGTCGTCTTGATTGATGCAGATCGCGTCTATGAACATCCAGCCTGTTTGTCTTTCCTCTTCGACCAGCTGTAAGTAGGCGTATAGGTTTGGTCGCAGCATAAACCGTCCTTCATTTATCGCAACTGTACGAGTCGGCTCTTCTTGGCCCCAGCAATACGACAGGGCAGAGTACTCTGGAGCGCTCTCCAGAGGAAAAGTTCTGAGTTGGCATTCTACAATACCAGGCAATGATGGCCGCGGGTGTAGTCGAAGCAATCGGAACTGACGTTGCGATATACTGAGTGGTTGATAGAGCTGATCCTCCAGTCGGCTTTTTCTGGTCCGCAGAGCTATGTTCGATTGCTTCTGTAGCAGGCTCAGCGTAGTGACTTTCGACATTGTACGGGTCATGCGAGATGGAATGGCTATCGGCGCCAACAGGGATGCGACGGTCGCGCGAGCTGATGTGTTTGTTTTTCAATAAGTATGCGATCGAGATGTCTGCAGCCAACCGAGAAGGTGACAGCTTACAGTGACGCCAGACACCGTGCAATAGGCCATGTGGCTTTCCTGAGTCCAGAGAACTGGTGGCAACAGCCTGGTTCTAGCGGATGGCTGCATGATGGCGGTCGATTAAACTTCGATATCCGAATCACCGTTTGAGGTATCTATAGTGTCAATATACTGGAGGTCGGGAGCTGCACTCTGATTGCGAGCAGGCGAGGGGAGAACCAGAGGTCAAGGGCAGAAGGCTGAGGCGTTGTCTCAAATATCGTCGAATCAAACCGGTGCTGCTTGCAGGCTTGGCTGCATTGAGGCGTATCTCACGTCTTTTCGGCATCGTCCGCGAGATATCTATCTTCGGGAAAATTGCTGACGGTCCTGATTGGTATCGCAGTCCGGTAGCGCGCTAAAGATCAGTCAAATGCAGTGCGCAGTGACCACAAAGGCCCGCATTGCGCAGCAAGAAGCCACCCCGCGCCACTGTTCGCCACCAGCTGCGGCAGAAACATCATCGCAGAGCTTACAGACCAGCTTGGGCTACTCCCGTGCCTCAGTCCCGCATTGTCGGAGACAATCGTGTCTCTCGAAAGTCAACATGACGTATAGCAAGTAACATGCACCTGTCTCTCGCAGGCCATGAGATCAGTGCAGGGCAGAAGCGGATGCTTACCTCAGCTAAAACGTTCGGCGCCTGGCCTCTTGCGCCGGCGATTATGTGGTTAGGATTACGGAATTCAGATATGCCCAGCCAGCTGTGACTCGAAGGCGACCGGGACCGAGAGATACGATTACAAGGTCAAGGCCGCGAATGCTCAACGGTGATGATCAATCACAACTTTGAGCGCTCATAGTCACATTTGATACGATTTTCTCAAAACATAGCACAATGCCTCCAGTTGTGCCAAAGCCGAACTGATTCCGATAAGTATTTGACAGAGTCACGAGACGGGGTCCGACGAGAGTTGAAAAGTTTGAGCCTTCGGGGCGCTGCCAGATCGAGATGCTGCAGATCAGGACGGAGGCGCGATCCAAGCGACTTGGCTGAACTGTCGTGAAACGCTGAGCCACGGTCGAGGCTCAAATGCCATTTGTACTGGACTTGAACCCTCTTCACGACAGTCATGTCCTTCGTGGACCGAGAGAATCCGAGGTCTGATAGATCTCGGGAGACGGCGATCGATGGACCAGGCAGGACCGTCGCGGAGAAGGAGCAGCGGTGCATGATGAGGGCCATGTCTCAGTGCTGTACCAGTCCTCGTCCACCGGTTGTCATTCGACCGCCTTCATGCTGACCATCATGGGAATCGACCGGATGCTCATATCTAGGCACGAAGTCCGGCATGTGGAGCTCATGTTCGTAGATCAGAATCTGAGAAGATTCTCGTCAATGCCGCCAACTGATCCTGGTGCTACACTCGAGCGGAGCTGCCAATGGGTGCTTGAAGTGTCGCTTCGTAAACATTCACAGTATGTATAGTGCATTCGTTCATCTAGAGGAGGACGCTTGAGGTGACACGCGTGTGGCCTTAGGTTGATGCGCTAGCGGCAGCACCCGCAAAAACTGCCAAGCCTGACATATGGATTTCGCTTTCGGCTCACACACTACTGCCCATCGCCCAACTCCCACCCAGCACCCAATTACTCCCCGGATCCGGATACCAACACCGCCAACATGGGTCGCGTCAGGACGAAGACCGTCAAGAAATCGGCCAAGGTCATCATCGAGCGCTACTACCCCAAGTTGACCCTCGACTTCGAGACCAACAAGCGCATTTGCGACGAGATCGCCGTCATTGCCAGCAAGAGGCTGAGGAACAAGGTGCGACCTCCTCATGATAAATCGTTGGATGGGCAAGAGAGATAAGAAGTAACGGCTGACATGTGATGGCTTCTAGATCGCTGGCTACACCACTCATTTGATGAAGCGCATTCAGCGCGGTCCAGTCCGTGGTATCTCCTTCAAGCTCCAAGAGGAGGAGCGTGAGAGGAAGGATCAGTATGTGCCTGAGGTCTCGGCACTGGACTTCACCCAGAACAGCGAGAGCGGCATGCTCGACGTCGACCAGGAGACCAAGGACCTGTTGAAGAGCTTGGGCGTAAGTGACTGCCTGCTCCCAAACTTTCAAAGGGCATGCGGAGGGTATGCTAACAAGATCAAAGTTCGACAGCATTCCAGTCAACGTCGTTGCCGTCCAGCAGCAGCAAGTCGCCGACCGCCCGCGCCGCTTCGGCGACCGCAACCCGCGTGTCTAAACGCCTCTCACCAGATCCATGCCCGACTTTATGATACCTTGCGACACGACGGATGTATTTCGCAGCAGCACGATCACGGGCGAAGAGGCGTCCGTCAGGGAACTGGCCGGATAGTTAGGTTCGAAATGCCAACAGCCTTCCCAAATTTCGGTGTCGCCGATTCTAAAGCTTCACTCGAAGCCGATGATGACGCTTGATTGCCATTTTGACTGTTTCCTTTGTACATTCTGGTTTGGAATGCTGACAGCCCTGACATGCCCTTGAATTAGGGGGAGATTGCATTACACAACTCCTCAATTCAGTACTCAGTGTGGCATTCTCGGGCAGAGAAGCTGTGGTCGAAGACATCGACGACTTCATCACCCGCTCGTGTCATGGCCTTACAGGGTGGACAGCTTCTCAGTAAACACGGCCAAGCGTAAACAAAGGTCCTCACCACAAGCACCAATGCATGATATCGAGGTACATTCTGGTAAAAGACGATACAGGAGTAGTGGTCGGTCTGACTGCGTGGGATGTTCCAACGCCAGTCTTTGATAACGATAGTGTCAATGCAGTCGCCGTCTCCACAGCTATACGGCCACAATCGATGACTGCGACACCCCTTGGATTTGCCATGTTAACGGGATGCAGCTCTAGTAGGTGGACAAGTGACACTCTTTCGCAGACTTGAGTATGAGTCGCATTGCGTCTCACTGCCGGTCTAAACACATCAATTTTGACCTGCCTTCCCGGTTATCGTCGTTGCCAGAATCGATTGCATCTGCCCACTTGTCGTGATAGCAGTCTCGGCGCCAATTGATGGGATTGTCCATCGACTTATTATGTTCCATACGGGGCGCCAAGTCCTCTTAGTACAATCACGGCAATTGACACGAACGCTATCTTTCGACCTTGGAGTTAAAAGGTGCGACCGCCTTTGAAAGGTTCGTTCTGCTCTCAGCACTAACACGTACGTTGTGTCCTCGATCAATCAGGTAATACTGCTCGCGAATAGAGCCGCAATCCCCATCGAGACGACCAGTCTCAAGATACCTAAGAGATGCAGGATCGCAGATTTACAACAGTGGAAGGCCCCGCCATCACGGCCGTGGGCTCGTCTCTGCACGCCATGGCGCTGGGCAGCCATAATGCCTCCACCACAGGTATATGGAACCCGCGCGAGAGGGCAGGCGAGCAAGTCAAGAGCAGCTGCTGAGACGGCAGCATCTGACTGCGATTCGAGTGATTATACGTTTGTCAAGGAAGTGCAAAACGACACGTTTTTGGCGATCGATCCAGGGCAAGCGAGTCAGGAGGGCCACGGTGTCTTTGTTGAGCGCGCGTCGAGAGGTACAGGCAGAGCAATTGCTCTCTCGTTGCTAGCTGACCTGCCATCGCCGCAAGCTCGGCTCCAGACATCGGTGTCCTCGAGTCAAAGCAGGCAGCGAAAGATGCAGGTCGAGCAGAGCCTCAGGTCTTACCTTTCAAGCTCGAGGTTACGGACCAGAAGAGCACTTCGGTAAGCCAGACATTTGCATCAACAATGCTGGCATTTCCGGGCTCAGAAGCACAATCACTGCCATCGAAGCTGCCACCTGGTGGAGCACGATCCAAGGCAATCTGGAAGCGCCCTTGGGGGTCTCTCACCACAGTTCATTCCTCCTCAACTCTCGCCTCAAGGCCCTCATAAGGCCATCAATCCTTGGTCTCCATACTGTCTGCGTCACGCCGGCCTTCAGCCACGACCCGATCTCCAAAGCGGCCGTGACTAGGCTTATGGACTCCGTATCAGCGGAATAGAGATCAAGGATTGGTGGCTCTTAGTGTGCAGTGTACATCCTGGAGATCTTTTGACGGATATGGTTGGCAAGGGCGAGGGCATGGCTGAGAAGCTCAAGACTGTCTCCACGGACTACTGTGATGCCGGACCTTTGTGCGGATGGATTGGTGGAGTCGACGGGTGAAAGGAGCGGTCGGCTTGGGGGCCGTGTCAATATGGCTTGGGGCTGGGAGTAAGCAGAAGGGAGAAGAGATTTTGGAGGGGAGTTAAGCTGAAGATTAGGCTTACTGTGGAGGGGTATTCTTCTCATCTTCCAATTGACTTGCCCACTGAGGAGACAAGACGTTACCAGTCCCAGTAAGCACGTCAGATCACAAATACCGTGTCCCAGATATTCGCGCTCGGGCTCCGAGCAATGTGTACGTTGTATGCGAGGCGCGGCTAGGTCAGGAAGACCTGGGTACGGACGGCCATGCCCACTGGCTGTAGACAGGTGACTATGCCCGAATGCCCAACCGTGGGCTCGGGTATGTTGACAATTACTCACGCCCTCAGCCTCCAAATTCTGGAGATTGTCGGATTGTCTGCATGTCCAATGAAGGGTCGAGGCTCACCCAGATTAGACAGCAAATGCCGAAAGCTGCCGGCAAGCATTCCGACACACAGTGTGACGGCGTCTTCGGCGGCGAGCGCATCGCCTTGCCCGTAATTGAGGGGTCGGACATGTGGCACTCGGACACAGTAGCGAAACGCGTCTGCGGTCAAAGTGGTCAGAGGGATATTCCATGAATAGGCGTATACAAGCTCGCTCGTACCGGGAGACGGGCCGATTCCAGCATCCGTCCGCAGCCTAAAGCAGAGTGGGCCCTCCCAAATGCCAGGTTATCCTCCATGTCCCCCTGTGAAGACCGGTCTGACTCCCCCGGCATCTTCCCGATTCTGTCATGCAATCATCGCATTCGCAAAAGCGCACTGCAAGCGAGCCGAAGTCATGGAAGCTTCAAGAAATCTCGCGAGCATCCTGGTCCGTACCTTGCCGTGCCATTCTATCACATACCGAGGGCATGGAGCCTTCAGCGTGGCCCGCACACGTTGCCGTCGCCGGCCGGGTGTCACCCGTGGGTCTTGAACCATGCGGCTGGGAATTCACGAGACGACATGTGTGTTGCTGCAGCATGGTCCGCACATGGCCGATGCAGAAATCTCGGTATCCTTCGATGGCGGGGTCGTGATGACATGCCAGCTACCAACTGCCCAGGCAGGCTCACTCGCTCGAGGTGCTGCATGCATCCTTGCCCGGCCGTTTGGGCTCGGATGCATGCTGTCGAAAGGACCGGGACCACAGCCAGGGCATCGCTCGGGCAAGGTCTCTTACGAGGTTCTGGACAGACGGATCGATGTGATAGTCGTTCGTGAGTCGCTGGGGATGGAGGAGCTTGAGCTCTGCCGGTACCTCGGTTGTAGGGAAAGAGGTGGAAGGACATGGCAGAACTGCCGCTGATCACAACACACAGCTCCTTCAGAGCACACAAGGAACGAGTCAATGCTTTCATGCGCTCACGCGCCGTTGAAACAGATCGCTTCCCGCGCATTAAGCTCGACCCAAGACCATGTCGTCGGGATGTATCACAAATGTGACAGCCACCACAGGCTACTGGGCGTGGCCGAGCCTTCGATACAAGGGTACTTGGGCTTGGCCACCAAAATTTCAAGCCTGACGTGTAGCTTGCGATTAGCTTCAGCACATCCTTCTGTAGACTTCCAGTGGCCAAGGACCGGTGGAAATGCAAGGGTGGCGAGTTACGACGCTTGAGCTCTAGTCAGTGAGCCAGTAGCACCCATTGGCTGGGCAAGCCGCTCGTCATCCTGGGAGGGACCATAGCAGCGAGCACTCGCCTCAAGTCTGCGACGTCGCGCCGCATCCCTGTCGTAAGCTGCAGCCCTTACGGTCATGAGACCCGAGAACGTGGAAGGTCAGTTCCAAAAAATGTTCTTCACAGCCATCTTTCCCTACGCTTAACTTTATCTTTTGCAAGCGTAGCGCATCGTTGCCTGTGGCCGTCGAGGGGTGCAGCTATGAGCTCTTTCTGATGAATGGACGTGATTGACATCACGAAGCATTATTCCTCATGGATTGCCGCCACAACACTTATGCATCTAAAGCCTTCTAGAGCGTGTTCCAGAGGTCCGATATGCGAGCAGCACGTCTGCTCAATTTAGCGGCATTCTGCCTCTCCCTCAATCTCCACTTCTGCTACTTTTGATCCCTGGCTTGATCAGGTGGCTCGTCAGGCGCGTTTTGTTGTTGGGCGCGATTCTGCCTTGGCCCCGACTGGCTTTGACCCACTGGCGCTTTGATCATTGATGCAAGACCTACCGAGTATTCGGTCAGCTTGAATAGCCTCATGGCTAAGATGCCAATGCTTGGCACAATATTCACAACATAAGACATAGCGACTTCCTGACAGGTTGTGACACCGCTGTCCGAGCGAAACCCTTGGGTGGGTCCATTCCCGCGACTGGGCGAGCCCGCCAAATATTGCAGACCATCGAGCCCGAGTGTAGGGACAGTCTTCAAGGAGCAGCATGGCTCACGCGTCTGCTCCACAACCGCGGAACAACAGAGCGGTGGTATCCTACGCTGGGAGGGTCTACTCCAGGTTCTCGGTCGAGAGGGGGGTCTGGTGCGTGCCAATCGACGAGGTATAGCAAGCTCTGACGCGTCTTTGCGGAGTCCACTTTCTGACTGCCGACTGCCGACGTAGATTGATGAACGACGATTAGACGATGCGAACAGCATACTTCGAGAGGTTCTCGACAATCGGATTGTCCTGCCTCCAGACGACGAGTTTGACCTGTTGGCCGTAGATGAGCCAGACGTGCTCGACTGCGGTGTTGGTAAGGGCGCCTGGGTCGACGAGTTCTTGCGAGAATACGAGGAATGCAGTGTCAGTAGTTGCTCGACTCAAGGAAATGGCCGTTCGTCGAGCCCTCATATAACACCATTGCTGACTTCCTCGCAAAGCCGAACGTCGTTGGTGTGGATGTCTACTTTGGCCAGGGACTCGAAGACGACGACGAGGAGGAAGAGGAGGAAGAAAGGGACGGTATCGAGGAGTGGACACAGCATACCTGGAACCTCAATGGCAGGTTTCGTCATTCCGGAATAAGTCCCGAGAGCTTTGATTTGATCAACAGTAGACTCCTAGCCGAAGGCATCGACGCCGCTCGCTGGCCGTCATATGTGGTGGATCTCAAGAATCTGCTGAAGCCGGGAGGGTGGCTCCAGATGGTAGAGCTCGAACTCAAGATCCAATCCAACAATGGCGGCCTGCAATACAGCATGAACGAGCCGCTCTTCCTGTGGCAATCGTGGTACGAGATCGGCATGAGATGTCATGGTAAAGAGCCTCGTATAGGTCGAAGACTGGGAGAACTCATGAGGCAAGCGGGCTTCGAGCGCGTTCACGCTCCACCGGCTAAACAGCTCCCTATAGGGACCTGGAATCGTCACAGTGAGTCAGCGCAATGATTTGGTGAAACGAGCATGAACGAATTTGGACTGACTATCTTTGATAGCATCAGCATCTTTGGGCGCAGACATTCGGGCAAATTTGGCAAAGACAATCGATGCACTCACGCGATATCCCTTGACGCGATTCAATTACCCATCTCTGAACCTTCCCTTACCATTTGACCGGTGGCAGCCCATGGTTCAGAGAGCCCAACAAGAGCTTCAAAGGGACGACCTGCAACTTTATTATCTTGTGTAAGCTTGGTCACCGGACATCGCCACTCAATGTAACTGCTGATGAGCAATCAGACATTATGCCTACGGGCGAAGGCCCAGACAGCGCCGTCGATGACAGTGATAGATGCAGTTGCGTCGCAAGTGTATATATCGCGGAATTTGGTACTGATGGTGCAACTCTTCCAACACCCAGGCCTTCCATCACTGTCGCCGACAACGTCCAAGCAATCTTTCGGTACCTGCTACGGTCGAGGATCAAATTTCCCTCGACAATGGTCCGGCATGCCATCGACAGAACGAATGCATTACGCCCGTTGGGAGAACTTTGGTGACATGCGCTTTGAGATGGTCGTATTGAAAAGAGATTCGGCTTTGCAAATGATTAGCAAGTGCACTGATCTGTCACAGTTGGGCGAGCGGCAAACGCGAAAATGGACGAAGTACTAGACGATAGAAGAAGAGATGAAGTCGTTTCTCACCTATCTTGAATCATGCCCGAACTGGCATCCCCAGCCTGGGCGTTGGATCCAATTTCCAGCCGGATGGTAGCGAATGACGCCCACGCGAGTCACCTTAAAGCTTAACACACGCTATACAGGAGGCAGAGACAGACCGTTCCCTTATCTGAGTCTAGAGGCTGCCTCAGACCATCAGTGACCTCTTCGATGCAGCAGATCACTTACTCTCCGCCGCATATGTTGACCAACAATGCGACCACCCGAGAAGATGATCTACCAACTCACTCGATAGACGTCACTCTTAGACGACATTCTAGTCACTGCGTGCCTTACCCAACCAATACCGCAGCAAGTCATAGAAACGGAAGACGACGGAGGAAACGCGTCGAGAGGTTCAGACCTATTGCAATCGGTACAGCTAGCCAATGCAGCCATAAGCCGCAGCTCTCAATAGCTTGTTCTCAATCAAGTCCCCAAAGCATCGTTCCACCATATGCGGTACTCTCAAGCCGAGCCCTCGGAGGCAATAGCGGCCCACGAACGAGGAGGAACAGGATCAGCCTCCCACCCTTCAAATGACTGAAGCGGGCCCTCCAGTAGCCGCTTCTCAGCAAATTGTGTATCTTTCGCGCCCGATCCATTCGCTCCAAGGTCAACAGCTGCCGATGCAGCCATCCGCGCATCCAAACGCTCATCCGCAACAATTCTGCCTTTGTACCGCCCGCTCCCGGCGATGAACAGATTGCTCCTAATTGCCCGTCTGATTCCCCGCGCCCGCCTGCTGGCCGCCGGGTGTGGTGCCGCCCCCAGCATTGGCCGTAGGCGCTTGCACCGGCCCTCCAAAACCAATGCCACCACCCATACCATTGACACCTGCGTTACCAGCACCTACTCCCCAACTTCTGGCGATCTGCTGCTGACCCAGTGCGCCACCGCCAAAGCCGCCTTCGGCGGAAGCCGCAAGTGCGCTCATAGCTGCGCCTGCGTCGCCGTGATCAAGCTCGGTGTGCTCCAGCACGAATTCTCGCCTGACGCGTCTCCAATTTGGCGCATCGAAGAAGACGTAGACGCCAACTTCCTGTGTGGTACCTTGCCGCGCTTTTGGAGGAGTGCCTACTGGAATGCCTGGTGCCAGGTCCGTGACAACCAGAGAAGAGGAATTCGGGTAGTTCTGCTGTGGCGTATCTCGTCTGAGCCACTGGCGGAGCAACTTGTGCCACCGCCAGTCGCGACGCTCAAGCTCTGCTGCGGCTCGTTGTTGAGCAATGTCTCGAGGCTGTGAGAAGAAGATGAAGAAGAGAGTTTCTAAAGATGCAGCGTCAGCCACGATTTTGTGATATCATTGTCACAAATCGAACGCGCAACCTACCGTCACTCAGTGATTCCATTCTTCCCTCGATTGCCGGCACATTTCCAACTTGATATGCGGTTGGCAGCGTGAAATCGGGCACCACCATGCGATCTCTGTAATCAAACATTGACGAGCTCGACTGTCCGTTGTGTCCCCACACATGAAATGTATCTAGTATCGGCTCTGGGCTGTTGAGATCTAGATCCAGATTCTCCAATTGATGCCCTACAAACAGATTACTCCGATATGCAGATGGTAGTGTCTGATCAACGCTCTCCGGGTGACCGCTGGCAAGCTGATCGCGCGAGTGTATCGCGGCTGTCAGACCTGCAAGACCGTACTTCTCTCGATCTGTCATGTCGGCGTAACGTTTGATAGTGCTACTCGGCACTGCACTGTTCAGTCCTGATGCTTGTTGTGCGCCGTTCGATATTTGCTGTTGCCCTGATCCGATCGGACCGGTTTGCGACTCTTGGAACGTGCCGTTGCTCGCATCGCGCGAAAGCGGCATCTGCTGCGTGCCCGTTGTCGGTGAGGTAAGTGCACTGTTAGCGCTCTCCCCATTGAGGGCTTGCTGGCGGCCGCCAAGGGCAGGAAATTCCTCTTGTGGCCGTTGCTGCGATATCGATCTGGACTCTATCTGCCCGTCAACTGACCCTTGAAGTGAGGGTGCCACAGAAGGCGCCCGTTGGGTCTGTTGTGATTGTTGTTGTCCTAGTGTCTGCCGCACTGTGTTGTAATTCAACTGACCAGACTGCGCCGATGGGAGCGGGCCTCCTGACAGACTGGGAAAGTCACTGTGATTTGTGTTAGTCTCCGTACTCTCGGGGTCGTTTGTTATCGCGCTAGAGTGTCGACTGAGATGACGCCGCCCGTAAGTCAAGCCAGGATCCAGTGGCACCGCTGCCCATTTTCTCTTTGCCATAGTATCGGATCAAAAGAGCAGGAAGAGTGCTGCTGCAGATGGGAAAAAAACATGGATCGTCTAATGGAGGCAAGGCAGTAGTCACTTGTCAACAAAGCAGGCAAACAAATGCAGCTCGAACAGGCAACCACGATCCAACCTCAATGACGACAGCGCTGGGGCACATCGTACGCAAGCAGTTGCAGAAATCGATGCAATAACTCACCTCATGTCAAGACCCTGGCTTCCGCCACCACCCATCACTTGTGCAAATCCACTCAATGGTGTTGGCCTCGGCGCTGCTTGCCCAAGTCCACCACCCAAACCTCCACCATATCCACCTCCCAGCCCAGAGCCCCAACCTCCTCCTCCTCCTGCTGCACCCACCAGCCCATTGCCGAGCCCGGACTTCGAGGTATTCTGCAAACGCGGCCCCTGCCGCTGCGGATATGCTGAGTTCATGCTGTTGTCGCGTTGTCGGGCGGCCACGCTCTTGATGTCCTACGCGCTGCTAGCTTCGAGATTCTGATAGCGGTTCGTCGATAGCGGCCGTGTTCGGTCTTGGAAGCCTTGAAGCAATTGCGATGCTGCTGTGGTGTGACAGGTAGCCGAGTCTGTTTCCGTGGGAGCACCTGGGTCAGTAAGATATTCTGTGTCTTGGATGGACTCCTTGTTCGTAATGTCGGTAGTGAATAGATCAACACGCGCCTGCTCCCATATCTTTCGAGCGCCCTTTAGACTATATCTGCTGCCACCTTGTACAATCTTCGGCTCTCTGAAAGTGATGCAGTCCTTGCTCTGGTGTATCACGAAACATGCATGCGCTCTTGCAATCCTGCCTTTTTGTCCGGAGCTTTTCTGGCAGCGGGCTCGACGTTCGAAGTACAAACAGAATCGCACTGCACTTGTTCCGCTCGTTCTATCGTCTTCGTGACTCGACAGTCGCTGCTGTAATACTTACCAAGTCATCAATTGAATAACTCGCCAGCTTTGTGTCCCGCTCTTCCTGCTTCCCAGACCTGATATCCACCCCAAGTCAAGTACCATGGATTACGCGATCTCCTGTCGCGCTTTTCGCTGATCGAGTTCGGAGCCGCGATGATACTCAGCTCCAGGTTCCAACGACGTTGAGACACAATCACAATATATGCGGTGAAGCTGAGGGTACACGACAGAACATTGGTTGGAGTTGTGATGGAGTGGACTCCGACCAATGTGCAGATGCATGCCGCTTGGCATGCTGCTCAACTTAAGCTTCGCTAGTGGTCGATCATACTGGTAGGGCTGGCTCCCGTGTGGGCATGGCACGTGACATATCGACAATCAGTTAGTAGGAAATAGCTGCCGAACGAGTTCGCGAAAGTAAGGTAACATGCATGATGACGCTAATTTCACAATGCAACTCGTGAAGACATTGACCTGGCTCTGGGTCGGCCTCCATCTTTGCTGCAATCGCAGCAGTCTTTGTAGCGAATCCTGTCAACTCAAGCACTTTCGCCCTTCTCCTCCATCTTCCGCCTTGCGGCCAGTATCATCTCTTCACGCCTTCGCTTCAGACCCTCAGCCCTTGCATTCTTGTCCGAGCTCCACGCCGCCCTCTTCTGCTCCTCAGATGGCACAGCCTCCTTTCCCTTGCCGCTGACCTTGTTCTGCAATCCATATCGCGTAATGAGATCCTGCCCTCGGCTGCCGCCGCTATTACTCTTGACCCCGACAGCAGGTGCTTGCTGGCCTTCAGTGGGAATATTCGGCTGAAACGATACAGGAGGCGCATCTAGTTGCCTGCCAGCCAGCACTCGTTCTGTGGTACCCTGGACATTCCACCCGTTTCGCTGGAGATCCCATGCGATTGTTCTTCGGTCGAGCTGTGGAAACATGGCTGCCACTTGCTCAATTTTTGCCAAATCGATCTGCTGGTTTGCTCGTCGAGGCCTCGAGTCTTGCGCCGAGCCCGCTGGCTTTGCTAGCCACCATCGTATCGCAAGGAAGCCAACAACAGCCACAGCCAGTATTTGTGGGATGTTGATCGATGTCTGGGTCTCAGGCATGATTACAGGTCCTGAACAATGGATTTGGGCTCCTCTTCAACGATGCGGCTGCGAGCAGTGTGGGTTGCTTGAATCGGTCGACTGTGTTGGGCTTGATTAATGCAAAGTGACCGCCTTGAGACAGTGCACTTCTTCGCAGGATCCCGTATCTTCACGCGCTGGCCACGTCTTGTCGCAGTGCATAGGGCATAGGTGATGAGTGTAATGTCCAAGTGGGAGCCTATCACGGGCGAGACTGTAGACCCGATCGGAGGACGGCAAGAAGCTTTGACCGAAGCACAGGCCACCCTGGGCTGAAACCTTGTCGTCAAATACCGTATTAGGAAGGACGTCGACATCAACTTGAAATGCACTCCCCATCCTTGCTATTTGCAACGGCAATATTCACACTACCTGGTACCTGATACCTGCTCTCCATGGGCACCCTGCACAGTGACAGCGTGTGGAGCCTACCCATAAGCAGATTCAGGAGCAGTAAACGATGCCAAACCGCAGAACAAACCGCCCGGGCGTGCTGGTGTGCTGGTCTCTCCACCTAATCACCAACCACTTGGCAGCCCTCCTACAGAACCCCTAGCGAACTCATCATCTTCGGAGCTATGTAGATATCGTTTACCCCCTCCATAGCCTCGGGTCTCAGATCCCCATCCACCGTCACCTCACCACGGCATCCTCTAAAAAGCTCCCCCCAAAAAAATGCACCACCCCTGATTCTCTCGCCCTCCTAATCCTCACCACTCAACACCCTCACCACCGACCAACCCAAACCACTGCTCCAGATACGGCAGCTGCAAATGTCACGACTTCAGAACCCGGGACCAAGTCAACTGGATGACCAAATAGGCATGCCGGAACATGCGGTTGCACGAACACTCTTTCCACTCCGGGTACTTTGCCGACGAGCACCATCAATGCCGCGACTAGTGGCATGACTTGAGTAATTGCTTTTTGGCAGAAGCTACCAGAAATAAATCCGAGTCATTTTCGCTGGTGCTGGGATACCTGTAAGGATTGATGAGGACGTGCGAAGCAGGGTTTCCAACAGGATGGAGCACTGTCCTGTTTCTTGGTGTGTATGTGATGGAGCAAGTTTGCCTGTCGTTGTTCTGTCATGATCAGGCGGCTATATTGACTTCGAAGAGAAGAGGCGCACATAAGGTGATTTTCAATTCACACTTCATCTGGAGTTCGAACCCAGGAGCTGCTATGCGATCGAATTGATCACATCCTTCCAGATTGCGTGCCACGTCCAGCCCAATGTCACACACTTCTGTCACTCCAAGTGCATCCGCAAAAACCTGTTAGCTTCTCCTGAGCCGGCCCTGCCACAGTTAGCCCGCAGCGTGCTAGCCTATCCAACCGACCTCGACCGATCAATACAAGAGCCTTGGTCAGCGGGAGACCCAACAGACCTTGATCAAAGCCCAGCCCTCAGTCAGACTGCGTCTCACTCCCCTCATCGCTGTCAGTGACTGCGCCCTCGACCAGCACAATCCTGTTTTTCGACCAAGTCTGACTCTCCGCCTTCCCCCCCGTCCTGTCCCACTCCTCCTCTTCCACGGCTTTCCAGTCCTCGAGCAACTCCTCCTTGTCGTCGCCCGTGCCTGGCACGAGTTGACCGCGAATCTCGACGGGCCAGCGCATGAACTTGTGTCCCAAGCTCACTGCCAAGCCGCAAATGGCGCAACAGACGAAGGACCATACTAGCGGTAATACAAAGGTCAGTCAGTCACTCCACCACACGTTCAGACCTTACACTCACTCTCGTCCTCCCAGCGTGGATCAACCTCCACCCTCTTCCCGCCGGTGCCCGTCTTGTGAGTCTCGATCTCAGGCAAATCGATGGTGCTGCCACCTTCCATCCTCGCCTGCATGGCCTTGTTGTCACACAGCTGGAAGATACCTAAGGCCATCAGGTAGCGGCTGTTGTCGTCGAGGGGACATTCCAACATCGCCTCGAGATGGCCCACCTACAATCGGCGCTTAGAACTTGTGTGTATCTCACGTGGTGTTGTTGGAGTCAGTATACTCACCAAAATGCCCCTGCGCACAGCCTTCTTGTTCTTGGAGCTCCTGCTCTTGAACGGTATGATGAACACTCCGCTCTCACGCATCACATTCGGCATGTGCAGCTTTCTACCGCCGTGCAGCAGGCCCAAAGTAGACTCGAGCATCCTCAGACCGTGGACTCCGTACATAAAGAGCTTGCGGAGGAAGTCTTCTGTCATTCCGCCCAGTTCTCCGAGGCGAGTCAGGACGTTCCACAGCATGCGGATGGCAAGATCCAACTTGTCGTCCAGGTCTGTCGTTCTCATGCCCTGTTCGAAGAGCTGCCAGAGCACCAACAGCACGTCCCGCTGAGCAGCATTGCGACCGTCTTTGACGGCCGCTGCGATAAGTGCATTCGCTGGATGCTTTTCCACGTGGTTGCGTTCGTTAGGGTTGAGCACCACATGCACCTGGTACAATTTTCCGGTCAAAGGGTCTCGCTCAGTCATGTTGTCGGTGAAGGCTTGGATGGTAGTAATCCTTGGGTCGGGCGATGGCTTGTGACTCCTTCTTTAGAAGCCGTGAATGGGTCTCGGTACGGTCGTTGAGATGCAGGTGTTGATGCCACAGAATGATGTCCCGATGAGCGTCATGTGCTACTTCACTGTCAGTATCAACGTCGCGAGGAGCGGTTACAACATCTCGTGAATGAGATGCAGCAGCGGTAGCAATGCAGGCGTGGTATCGATGGCCGGCTCCGGTGTCCAATGTCCTGATAGTTTGTCTGTAGGGAGAGGTGTCATGAATTGGAGTGCGTGAAGTCCTCGCGTTTGCGTAAGATGTAAAAGCTGTCAAACGGCGCACTGACCCGCTGCATACCAGGTACGGCAGGCGCGAAGCACAAACGGTAAAGCACTCGATCTCCACTTTTCCTCGAGCACGTGGACTCCAGGCAGTAGGATGCAGCGGCACCATCAATCTCTCAGGACTCAGTGACGTCTCCTGTAGGACTCTACCAATTGTTACAAAACTTCGCTGTATAGTGAGCACTTCAACATGACGCCAATATTTGGCTAGCGATAAGACCCATCCTCGCTCACCTTCGACAGAAGCGGCTGCGTGCTTAATCTCCTCTCACCCTCCTTTGCTCTGCCGATCTGCGACAGTCCCAACTGATCAGCCCATCCGACACTCGCCTTCCTCGTCGGCTGTCTCACGAGCCTTGCGCTTGGCATCTCCAGACTGCCCTCGGATGCCACAGACTTGAGGGTGGCCATAGTCTCGGCTCCCGACTTACTCGTAATTGCTGAGGTCGCGGCTGGGACCATGTCGAGCTTACCCTCATACACGATCTGTGGAGCGATTTTGGAGGCAGTTCCCATCAATGGCTGACTAGTAGCAGTCGCCCGTGCATCAATAGTGGGCAAGGTCGCCAATTTGAAGGGTTTGCGCTTGCGCCCATGCAAAGGACACAGGGCTTTGCCGCCACTTTTGTGCCTTGGGTCCAGTGGACATAGCGGACTGTTTGGTAAATGGTCAGGCACGTTGAGCTCAAATCCCAATTTCACGTCCATCATCTCGTCATCCTCTAGCGCTTCATCGACCATGTGCCGAATCGCATTTGTTTCACTTTTCTTGGCGTCGTTGTACCGCGTACTGTAGGGTGTTTGCCAGAAGTCCGTGACCTCAGTAGTATACTCCTCTGACGTCTCAGGTCCCTCCTCAATGCTAGCAAATGTAGCCTCTGATGATTTGCCCTTGAGAGGCTTGAGCTGCGACCTCGATGCTTTCCGGATGAGAGATGCGAACGAGAGTTTAATGGACACCTGCTCCGGCTTCGGCAGAATGCCTCCGCGGCGGTATGCCGTGGCAGGCTCAGGCGTGTCGTCTTCAGAAGCTATCTCACGGTGACGGGTGAAAGGGTTCCGCAGACCACGAAAGATATCTCTGAATCCTGGCAGCTTTCGACGTCGAGTCTTTGCTGTTCCAATCTCGGGTATGGCTCCTGGCGAAGGCGTAGCGTCCAGGGCGTTTTCGGAACGATCGGAAACTGCGCCTGAATGTGGACTGGCGTCTCGCATCTCGATCAGCACGTCTGTGTCGGTATCAGGTATATCCTCCAATCTGATCTGGTGTCGAAGCCATGCCGCTAGCCCTATTCTCGATACCGACGACGGCGAAAGCGTTCCGGCCGAGCCCGGCGATAGTGGCGTTTCAGCACGTTGCTGCCCATGCGTTGCGCTCTCGTAACGACTTTGCGAGGACGTTGCATGAGCCACGGGATGGTGCAGCACATGAAAGTAGGACTCGCGGAAACTCGAGCGCCGGCGCTTGTTTGGCTCCTCCTAAGGGCCGCTCAATGTTATGCCAGGGGTTGAGATATCAGCAGGCAAGGAGGTGCCAACCAATCCACTGCGAGGCGCTTCAAGAACACTGTCGCTGGCGGCCGCCTTGCGGAAACTTTTGAAGACACTACTTCGCTTGCGCTTATAATTGTGACGGCTGCTTTCCGAGATAGGATCGCTCGGTGAATGTCTGCTCTTGTACGAATTAGGCCTGAACGAGGAGTGCGACGGCACTGAGCTCGCAACGGAAGCCGAAGTCTCTTGGGGTGACCTTCGCAGTGTTCCTTCAGACCCACCGTTAGGCGTGGCATGCGGCGTTCCTTGAGACGTCTCCTGCGGCGAGGGACGAGATAGCTCTTTCGTATACATAGTCTCGTGCCCAAATGTCTTAAAGTAGTGGTCTCTGTGGTGGAATTGATGACCAGTTGGCACGGACTCGGCTTCTGGCGGTGTAAGGTCGTGGTAGTGTCTCTTGTGATGAGCTGTCATGGACGGCAACGATGGTGATCCAGCAAACATCGGCGTTTTGGGGCTTGTCGGGAAGCTGTACTCAGAGCTTCTATTGCGAGAACGTAGGTGTGGAGAGGAACTCAGGCGGGTTGCTTGTGGGCGTTCCGCTGTACGGAAACCAGGAGGCCGTTGTGGAGCCTCGGCCTTTTCGGCGTGTTTTCCCAGCGCTTCTTCTGAAGGTCGCATTGGCGCCCGCGTCGACGCCATTGGTGTGGGCTCAGGATCGGATACAGTACCGAGACGACGCTTACGCGGCAGCTTCGTCGGTGACATTGGTTGTAAAGGAGACTTGCTCGGCTTGCTCTTGGCCGGAAGTTTCAGCAGAAAGTTATCATTAGGCTTGACTGGCATAGTCATAGACGGACGAAGAGGCGGGGGTCCCACTGGTAGAGGCTGTGGAGAACGGACAGCTGTATCTTCGATGACTTGCGGCTTGTAGTAGGAAGGCGAACGTTGTATGTCGGGCCGCTTGACCGGTGGAGGTGATACTTGCTTCCTCAAATGCTCGCCAGGCTGACTCTTCTTTTTGAAAAGCCGTAGATCCGCACGACTGTCCCGGATCAGATGGGCAAAGCTGCTCGCTGCTGATACACCAGAAGAGAACGATATCGAGCTATGCGATGAACCACTGCTTGAGCTCGGTGCAGGCACTAGACGCTCTTGGATCACAGGAATGACCATACTGTTCGGATCCTGTCTTTGCTCAAATTAGTAAGCATGGCAGATTGACTTCCAAGTCTCCCTGTACATACTGTGGAAGAAGTAGGGATTGCAGATTCCGCATGTGCTCAGCAGCCGAAGCTTTCCGCGCGATATGATATTGTGTACAAGACATCGACTCTCCATTGACAGCCTCAGAGTTCAAAAGGTTGGCATCGGCTTCAGCACGCCCTCCTAGGAACTGTGGTGATATCGACGCGGTGGCGGGTAGCCGGAGTGGCGCTGACGACGCTCTCGGTCCAGCTCCCGGTCGTACGCTCCACTCGCTTCGCTCCTGGCCGATCCCCTCGCATAGCTGTCGAGGCTCTCGTCGCGGTGTCTCCGGCGATGATCGCCTTTCCGACTCAAGCTCGACGGTCTCGTCGACGAGCGGCGGCGTGACTGATCCGGTCTGTGAGCTATCTTGGGCGGCGACTGCGAGTGGTGCCTCACTCGAGGAGGATGCTCTTGACGCCAATGCGCCTCGCGCTCCGCCTGTTGACGATCGACGTTCTCCACTCCCTTGTTCACCTTGCTTTTCTCCTTGGCGCTGTAGTTCTTGAAGCACATCACTGGATAGACGCTGCATATTCCCGCGAGCGCGAGTGAGGCAGCCACAAACAAAGCCCTGCGGTATGACGGCTCCTCTTTTATCTGATGGCTGGGCATGGTCGTGCAGCGGTCTTTAATTGGTAGGCAAACGAACTGGACACCCGCATATGTTGCAGCTGATTGATCGTGGTGACCGTGGGGATACGGGATCTGAGCCGGTTGAGCCGGAGTATCGCTTGCCTGACGTGATTATAGTGTGCCGAGGAGTAAGGGACCGGGTCTGATGACCAAGAAATTGACTGTATGAGGTGCTGTCGAGCCTGTGCAAGCCTGTACTCCGTAATCGCGGTACTAATGAGAGCTGAACTCTCCCTGAGAAAGTCGCATTCGTCAAGCCACGCAAGCGGCGAAAAGTGATTGCAGGAGCAACACAGTCAATTGTTTAGGAATGGCAATCGGAACGTCGAGCATCGAGCTTAAGAGGTTTTTGCACGTGGAAGTCGATCGCGCTTACCCGTGTAGCAATAGGCGAGGGAAGGAACGGCCCAAGCATGAACGGCGAACTTCAACAAGCATCCCGAGTTTGCAGCCTCAGCACCGACAACCAGACACGTGCCTCTCGTTCGCGAATGGCGGAAGGGCGCAGCCGCGCAGCCGACCGAGATCAGCAAACAAGAATGTCCCGGTGCGAATGGAAAGCTCGCAAAGTCGATCCGGTCTCCTCGAGCTCAGCCTGGTCGCGTGGCATGCGGCCTTCCAATGCAGTTGTCACGTGGAACGAGCCGAATGACCATTCGCTTGGCAACGTCAGAGGCCGCCATTGTCAGGGACTTTGGCGCTCAGTGTGACCATCAAACCGGCTTCCAAGTCGCACTCGCCACCACGCAGTCCAAGACTTTCATCGATGCAACTCAAGGCCAGCGTAAACCCAACCACCCCATCAAGCCTCCCACACCTACCCATCACCCACCCGTCCCCTCATTTCCCAACCACGCCCAACTAACCACCACCCTCCCCTCCGCTTCCTGCGCAACCCTCTCAAACGCACTCAAACTCGTGTCCAAATCCCTCTCTCCACACCCCGTACACCGATCCACAACCCTCAAATCCACACTCCTCTCCTCCCCCACCGCCTGATCAAACCTCCTGATTCTCAACATCTTCCCACAAATCGGATTGCTATTACTATTACCCCCATTACTCGAAGTACTCCCCGCCGCGTCGAAGAGGAGGTGGGAGACCGCCACGATGTTCTCTGAGGCGGTGGAGGTGGTGCCGCAGGCGCCGAGGCCGGGGGCGTAGTAGGTCAGGTCGCCCGTGAAGGTTTGGGTGTTTGAGGGCAGGGGGAGGGTGGAGGAGTGTCTGGGGCGGTGTTAGTGCCGCGGTTCATGGCTGGAGAATCGAGCGGGGCTCTTACGAGTGGTCATGTGATAGGCCTACGGATAGACCGATTATGAGGGCAACGAGGGCTAGAGTCACAGCTAGGAAGACCAGGAGGAATGTCTTGCGCTTCAGGCCGAAATAGCGCTTGTAGGGAGGCAGGACGGAGTCGAATCTGCTGGTAATTGCCGCACGCGCGCCAGGAGCAAATGTCTTGTCATTCTTGATAGCCGCCTTCTCCCATTCTGGTATCTGCATCTCCTTGTCCATCGCACCGGTCGTGGGCGCTTTCGACGTCGTAGGCTCTGCCATGGTACATGGATCACCCGAATCAATGATGGGACTGAATTGGGAGAGAGACAACACCTACATGTAGTCAAGGCATGAGGCAGCACCGCCTACGGATGGCATTCAGACCTAGGCATAAGCGTTGCAGCGGTTAGATTACTGGACGGTGTGCCATGCTTTCCAATGGGATTCACGCCAATCTTTCTGGTTTGGCTCCTACTCATCCTGGATCTCGCGTGGCCGAGGCGGAACAGGAACAACTTTGATGCGGTATACTTCTATTCATCCCGTCTCGACCTCCTGTACTTATTTTTCATCGCATATAAGCTGCGACAAAGAAGAGGGGGAGGAAAAAGGATTATGGCATTCGTGGAGCGGCTCTCGTAATTCCAATTGCATAGAAGTGTCCGACAAACTTCGACAAGAATTCACCGGCTTCCCAAATCCTTTAACCCTCGCCACGGTTGCAGACATAATGCGAGATCTGGCGTGTAGGATCCTCACGCCTTCATTTGGCCCGCCAAAGCCTCCAACTCTATCCTCGATCTTACCAAGGTCGACAACGATGCCAGTGCAACCAAGATGTCCCAGTGAAGCAGATCCCAAATGACGGTCCCCGCGTGCCAACTCTGGAGTCATCCTAGAATCCGCAGTGGCCAATCCGACTGCCAAGACTCTTATGCAATGCCGACGCCGGGTGTAGCTAAGAGCTGCTGACGCCGTAAAAGAATGAAGAAACTACCAATCTTTAATCCACTCCCCAGCACCACTCTCCCAAAACTCATCGCAAGCAGCTTTGAGACCGAAATTCGATCTCAAGTCACCAATTGTCAACGGGTCTCTGGTCAGTGGATCTGTGGGCGAGCGCTTCAAATGCTCATAGATTGTCGCTCTGGGTACGAGCATCAGCAGTCTAACCAGCAGGACCGGTCTCCTCAGGACATTGCGGCGACAGGAGTTGCTTACCTTTCATAAGAATGCCCATTCTTAGTGATGACAGGATCATGCATTGGCTCGAACGTAATCATATCGACCAAGTGATCCGGTATCTCTCTCGGCTTATGACTCTCCGGGTCTGCTGCCGCGAAGACAGCGCGCAGGTCGTGCAGCTTGTCGTCATAATTCTTGGTGATCTCGTCATTTCGATCCGAAGCCTCCACTGTACCTAGAGCGCCACGAGATAATTGATACGAGATCTGATCTAGTTCCCGTTGCTTCATCGCCTCCAGACTATCCTCGAGCTCGGCTCGCAGGTTGCCTTGCCGTCGTAACCTCTCGCGTTCTCGCGCAGAGAACTTGGCCTTTTTGCATTTCAGGACAAAAGCAGAGAAGGTTTCTAGATCTTTCGGACTGATTTTCGCTGCTGGGGCAGGATGCAGTACTTGTTCGTACGCTGTCAACGCCGAACTCAGTGCCTCATTGGGATGATGTGACGAGAGCTGAGCCTGAGCTAGGAAGTAGTATGCCTTGTGGTTGTGAGCATTTGGCCCTGATGTTTCGATCGATTTCAGGCAATCGTTAATTGCTCCATCCCATCGTTGCAGCTTCAGCCTGGCATTTGCTCGATTCGTAAATATGACTGGGTTCCTGGAGTACTTTTGTACTGCTTGAGTGTAGAAGTCTTCGGCTTCTCTGTATTCGCCCTGACGGAACGCTGCGTTTCCTTTCTCCTTGAGCTGATCGGCTTGGTAGGAGGCCATGTGATATCCGGTCCTGCGACCAGAGTAACGTGGTGACGAACACGAAAACAAACAGTCAGATACTCCGATGCTGGTGTCTACCTTGAGTACGCCCGGCGAGTTGGCTGTGAGGGGGCTGTGTCCAACCTGATTGGGTAAGCAGCGGCCAGGAGGTCTTCTAGAATGTCTGTGGAATCGTGAACCATGCATTCACGTGTCCTTGTCGACATTCACCATCAGGCTGAAGGGACTAGTACTTGAGGCATGAAGGGGAGCACCATCAGCAGCAGCAGCGCATGCAAGTTGGCCGTTGTGAGACATGGATCACGCAGCAGATCAGAACGGGCCCTGCATTTTCCCGAAACCACTACTGTGTTCAAACATCTGCAGCATCCCAGCCTTCCAGGGCCACTGCGTAAAAGGTATAAGGCGGACCAAGAATAAAGGACGCCGAGGGACAAGCAGATGTGTCATTCATTATTGACCTGCCAATCGAGTCCCGTCAATAGAGACCTCCCACATCCAATGTATGGAACTAAAGCTTGTGACACCAACCCCGCTGTCAAACCTAGTCGTCTATGCCACTTGTACCTCCTACTGCCCTGTTGGCCTGAGATTCGCCTGAATCAGTGACACTGGAGTGAGACGGTCCTCGAACCTCTCATCGGAAACGACCACCAGAAAAGTCGACCGGTCTGTCCTCGACCCACCTCCATCCTGGCTCCAAAAGGCAGTCGCACGTCACCCTTCCGCCGCCCGCTCCTCCTCCTCGGCCTCTCCTTCCTCGCCATCCTGGCGCTCTACCACGTCGTCCCACGCCTTCGCACATTCGTGTCGCAGTTGACAGTCCCCAAGCCGCCCTTCAGCATCACCAAGCCCAATCCAGTCACCCCTTGGAGACCCGTCACGACTTCGACAATGGCCTCCACCAAGCTGAAGAAGCCGCCGCAGGCCCCGCCCTTGTTCACGCACGACCCCGAGAGTGTGATCAGTAAGACAAAGACACTGCTCGAGCGGAGCAAAGGCGTCATGGATGCTGTGGTGAAGGATGTGAAGCCGGAAGATGCCACGTTCGACAACGCGTTGTTGCCGCTGGCGCGGGATGACAACGAGATGGCTCTGGAGAGCCACATCATTGGTTTCTATCAGGCCGTCTCCACCGACGCAAAGCTTCGAGATGCGAGCACGGAAGCGGAGAAACTCATGGACGACTTCAGCATCGAGGCGAGCATGAGGGAGGACGTGTTTCAGTTGATCGATGCGGCGTACAAGAAACAGAAGGATGACAAGAGTTTGGACTCAGAGAGCAGGAGGCTGCTGGAGAAGGATCATCAGGCTTATATCCGCATGGGTCTGGGTATTCCGGCTGGTGAGAAGAGAGATCGGTTCAAGGCGATCAAGAAGAGGCTGTCGGAGTTGACCATCACGTTTCAGAAGAATTTGAATGAAGAGCAGGGCGGCTTATGGTTCACCCCACAGGAACTGGACGGCGTGCCCGAGGACGTCCTGAGCGGTCTCAAAACGGGCGACAAGGCTACTGAGAACGAAGGCAAGCTGTGGCTGACGTTCAAGTATCCGGACTTGTTTCCTGCGCAGAAGTATTGCAAGGTTGCGGAGACCAGGAAGCAGGTCTTCATCGCCAATGAGAACAAATGTAACCAGAACGTTGCGCTCTTCAAGGAAGCCATTGTGCTTCGAGACGAGGCGGCCAGATTACTAGGCTACCCGGACCACGCCACACTCCGAATCGAGGACAAGATGGCCAAGACTCCCAAGACTGTGAACGACTTCCTCGGCGACTTGAGGCAGCGACTAGCTCCTGGTGGACTGTCGGAGATCGAGAAACTGAAGCAGCTCAAGAAGCAGGAGACCGGTGAAGCCGAGCGGTACTTCCTGTGGGACCACCGTTTTTACGACACTCTCATGTTACAGCGGGACTTCCAGCTCGACCAGAACAAGATCTCGGAGTATTTCCCTCTCCAGGCTTCGATCAACGGTATGCTGGAGATCTTCGAGCATCTGTTTGGGCTGCAATTTGTCAAGATCGAAGGCAAAGACCGTGATGCCATCTCCGAGACTGGCAAGGGCGACGACATTGTTTGGCATGAAGACGTCCAGGTCTTCTCGGTGTGGGACAGCAAGGATGAGGGTGAAGGTTTTGTCGGGTATTTGTATCTTGACCTCTTCCCCCGAGATGGTAAGTACGGC
Source organism: Teratosphaeria pseudoeucalypti (assembly GCA_013403795.1). Taxonomy (NCBI): domain Eukaryota; kingdom Fungi; phylum Ascomycota; class Dothideomycetes; order Mycosphaerellales; family Teratosphaeriaceae; genus Teratosphaeria; species Teratosphaeria pseudoeucalypti. The sequence continues at coordinate 54,870 of JABBMZ010000088.1, forward strand.
CACGCGGCCAACTTCAACCTCCAACCTGGATTCATCACTGCAAATGGCACACGTCGTCATCCGGCGACAGCACTAGTCTGCAACTTCTCCAAGCCAACGCCCAAGAAGCCGTCATTGCTCAAGCATGACGAAGTTGTGACTCTGTTCCACGAGCTGGGTCACGGCATTCACGACCTCGTGTCCAAGACAATTTATTCACGCTTCCACGGCACGAACACGGTGCGCGACTTCGTCGAAGCACCATCGCAGATGCTGGAGAACTGGTGCTGGACCCCTTCACAGATCAAGTCCTTGAGCAAGCATTGGAGTTATCTGTCGCCGGAGTACGAGAAGGCGTGGTTGGCATCAGGCAACACCGAAAGACCTGCCGAGACTATGCCGGACGACCTCGTGCAAAGTATCGTCAAGACAAGACATGTAAACGATGCGCTCTTCAATCTGAGGCAGCTGCACTTCGGCATTTTCGATATGACGGTCCACACACCCGCCTCACACGCGGACGTCGAGAAACTAGACGCCTCGGTCACCTACAACACTCTGCGCCATGATATCAGCAAGCTCGATGGGCCGGAGGCCTTGGGGCAGGGCCAAAACTGGGGCAATGGCCAGGCCACCTTTGGCCATCTGATCGGTGGATACGACGCGGGATACTACGGCTACTTGTCCAGCCAAGTGTACAGCGCCGACATGTTCCACACGATCTTCAAGCAAGATCCCATGAACGCCAAAGAAGGCAGGAGATACAGGCACACTGTCTTGGAGAAGGGTGGAAGCCAGGACGAAATGGAGACGCTGAAGGAGTTCTTGGGTCGCGCGCCGAACACGGAGGCTTTCTACCAGGAGTTGGGGTTGTCGTAGAATTCTTGTCAGGGTCGCGGGCGTCCTGGCGTTCCGGTCGGTACGGCGTCAGGGCTTCGGAGCGACAGCTGTCTAGCCTTGCATTTGGATAGACGTTCAGGCAAGCAATGTATCTCACTCACGACATGACTCCCATCCCCCATCTCTCTGACAAATCCACAACAGCAATCAAAAAAAGCCAAAAAAGCAAATCCCCAATCCCATCAATCTCCCTCCCATCCAGATCAATAAATCCCACCCTCCCCCCTCTCTTTCCCACCCAAAAGACCAAGAGAAAGCCAAAAAAAAAGTGGAAGACATCCTCTCCCTCATCCTCGAGCTCTTCCGCTGGGACGAAGCGGAAGCCGCGCAGCGCGTCGCGGACGATGCGGTGCGCGCAGAGGATCTGAGGCGCGCGTACGAAGAGTGGTTGCGGCATCACGGGAGGCGTGACACGGCGGGGAATCATGAGGGGAGGTGGAGGGAGCATGGGGAGAGGGTAGGTTTGCTTTGCTTTGGGTGAGGTGGCGGGAAGTAGGTAGATTCCGGAGTGAGAGATTTGTTGGTTTCGAGAATGTGATGGTGCTGCCTCTGCCATGACTGTTATGCTTGTTGCCGATCAGTGAGGCTATTGGGTGTGTATAGATACAAACGCCGGAGTGCAACTCACGCCCTGGCGATGTCAGGCTCATGGACCAGCCGTCAGAGGCATTACTCGAGCCTGTCGATCAAGATAATATTCCAAACACTACACGTACACCTTTGCTGACCCGTGACACACACTACGCTCAACCATACCCTGCATTCTGCTGCACTGCAGAACCGCCCTGGTGTCCCAGCCCGCTGAGCGCACTGACGTCGCCATTTGGGATGCCAAAAAATTCGAACCAATCACCTACGTTGAGCGTCGTAGGCACAATCGGTCCGGTACTGCTGGTCTGACTCCACTGGTCATCTGGTCTCTGTTGCGCCTGGGATGGCATGCCCATCTGCTGCCAGCCAGGAGGGTCATGATACTCAGGCATCGGCTGCTGCTGTCCGCCCATCTGAGGCTGTGGCAGCTGCGGTTGGGTGGAGCTTGCATGGTGAGGACTGTCATGTATCGGTATCTGTGACTGCTGGCCAGGTTGGACCATCTGCGCAGCCGGTTGCGTATGTGGTGGAGGAGGAGCACGAAGGGCGGGGTCGATGCCGTCACCAGGGCTGAGGAGCGGGAAGTTGGAGAGCATCGTGTTGGCCTCTGGTGGAAACAGCTGTCCTGGATCATAATTTTGCCAAAGATCCTCTGAGATCTTGGGGCTGTTTCGCGTGTGCAGGAAAAGATCCGGTGGCGTTCCTGGATATGAGAAGCCATTGAAAGGTGTCGTCGGCCTCGTATTGGCCCGCGAAATGCCCATGAATGCATCGGTCGCATGCCGTATTTGTGGGCTGCTCTGGGCAATCTGAGGGAGATGTGACGGCTGTGATGGCTGTGATGGCTGTGATGGCTGTGATGGCTGTGATGGCTGTGATGGATGCTGCGGCTGCGCACTCTGCTGGTGTGGAGAGCCTGCTGGACTCTGGGGCCTCGATCTCTCGTATGACATCTGCGGCGCGGGAGGTCCATTTGAATACCCAAGCTCCATGTCGTCGAATTTGCGCTTTGGAGCTTCGGCTGGCTGTGCCGGCTCATTGGGCGGAGTCAACTTGGTTCTGACGCTCGCGTGGCTCACAGAGCCAGTATGTCTACTGCTCTTAGCGTGACGCCTCCCAGCTGCTTTCTGGAGGCGCTCCTCAAGCATCTTGTTACCAAGAATCGATTCAAAAAGAGTATGCACCATCTTGGCGACGAGCCAGACCTTGCTGACGTCCCGCAACGCATTCATGCACGTCGTCAAACGCTGCTGCGTCGTTGACACGATCGACTGATTGCTGGACCTCATTTGGTACACATGCATGATGAGTGCCGAGAACAGGGAATAAACGCTGGGTCATGTTAGCACGGCATTTGTGCTGAACTGCTCAGCGCAGACTTACATGAACGCAGGCGTGTATCGCAGCTGATCATGACCCTGCAGTGCTTCGATAATGCTTGTAATCATGCCAGCTGCCTGGTACGCGATCGTTCGACTAGGGTACGCGGTCTCCTCAGGATAGCCGTTGGACGGCCTGCTGTCTGGCGATCCTGCAGGTGGCATGTGCGCCCTGTGCAACAGGCACAAGGTAGTGTAGTAGTTCGAATGAAGCAAAGCGGACCAGAAATGATGCCGCTGTGGCTCCCAGCGCACTTCCGGTGGGCAGTTCTGCAGCCAATCTGCGAGCGCCATGTCGGAATGCGTGAGGTCGATTGCATTGTTTCGCCGCCACTTACTCGCCACGCTGTACTGCTGTGAGAGAACAAGCCCCATGATCTCGCAAAGTTTGACATAGTTGAGGAAGAATTGGACGTGAATCGGATCTGGCTGGTATTCCGCGGGTCGATCCGGGCCCTCGTCTTCGACGAAGTCGTCTTCCGACACCATCTCCACGTCAGAGTCCTCGATGTTGATGGCGATTGGCCGACCTAGGGCAACAGCGACAGAACGATCACGCGTAAACAATGTCCACCAGATGCGCTTCCAGAGACGCTTGTCGGCCTTGCTGAGCTGCGAACCTTCGACGCTAATGGCGCGCGTTAGCATCATGGGTTTACCAAGCCACGAAAGTGGCAGAACCTACCTGCGGTGCATGCCAGAACCTTGTGCGACGATCACCGCCACGCGAGACCAGTAAAATACATTCTTCGTAACGTCTGCAGCCAAGTCAGAACGTGCGTGCGTGACGATGTCGGCTCGCCCGGATGCCTTACCCTCCGGGCCCTCCCAATACCAACCCATCAATCTGTTCGAATCGCACCGTCAGTGTCCATGGTCTAACAAGCCGCCGGCAGAGGGGGAGACATACATTAGTGCCTGCACAATGGTGACACGATCATCTTCATAATTCGCATCGTAGAGAGCCTTGGCGCGTTTGTAGAATGTCATAGCAGCCGGTGTGGTGGAGCCGTTAGCATCCATGAGCTGCGGGTTGTTGCATACACGTGAGCCAGCCAGCAGAATTGCCTGAAGTAAAAGGAGCGACGGTGGATTCTTTGCATCTCGATATCGCCGCATAAACTTGCTTCTGTTGATGACCGGCACCACAGGCGCAATCCATTGAAAGTAAGCATCCACCAGCTCGTCACACAAGGCTCGCGGTGGAAGGAGGAAAGCGCCACGTTGGTGGAGGATGTCAATCTCCACATTGTCGAGTTCGTTGATCCTCGCGCGAGCGCCCCTAACATTCTCGGGCAATGGATAGTGGACCACATCAGATGTCCCGTGTTGGTCTTGTACAAGGAGTGACAGGTTCGATGACTCTCCCAAGTACGCTACACGGCCAGCCTCCTTGATGGGGGCACGTGCAAACTTGGGCTTCATGTATTGGGCATAAGTACCATTCGTAGCGCGTTGCTGGTTCGCATAGGCCTCGGAGACTTCTGTGTCCGGCATGCCCTGGGTGGTGTTGATGCCAAATGGATGGGCATTCTCCCGTGGAGTCACTTGGCGGGGCAGTGCATTCTCTCGTGCGAAGTTGTCGGCGCGTGGTGCGCTCGGGGATGGATCGGTCTCGTATGGCTCGGTGTTGCGCTCGCTGCGATCGGCAGCATCAGCCATGTCCATATCTTCATGTGCAGCAGCAGGCACCTACCTTTCGGGTTCCTTCTTCGTTGCGGTCTTCTTCCGCTTCGGCGTCGGGATCTTGCATTCGATGGAGAAGGCGACGCAGTTGGTGCATGGCACGCCCAAGCTGGCGGCATCGCAGCGGACTTTGCGGGCGTGGCATGTCTGTGGTAGCGGGTGAGTATGGCGCGTCGCGGTGTCGCTCACGCACTTTACGGTGATGATGGACGTACTTCGCATGCGCGACTGGCGCGTTGTCTGGTGCCGAGCAGCAATCGTTAGCCCACAACGGTATTCATGATGTGCCGCCGCCGCCCGCCGCCGCCAAATCCGCGAGCGTACCTTCTGAATGACGGGTGTCCGGGTGTTTGTTCTGCGCTGACAGCGCCGCCAGGTTGTCCCATGCTGACGACGGACTCGCGGCGCGCCTGTGGATCGGCCATATCGCTCGTGGTTCGTGGGTATACGCTTGTTGCTGCTGAAGCTCGGAGCGAGCTGTTGTGCCTCGGTGTTTGCTGAGGCCGCACTTCACGTCGCGAGACCAGTCGTCCCGCACTCCATCTACTCAATCACGTCTCCCGCGCGCGTAACCGGAGCACACGACTCGGACGGGCCGTATGTGGTAGCCTCGGCGATACAGTATCTTAGACGAGGAGTGGCCAGGGGTGGTGAGCGGTAGGAGGTAGGACTACTGTCACCTTGTTGGCTCGTCGAGGAGGGTCTGGTCTGGGGCCGGGGCAGGGTGCAGCTTGCCTGCGCTCGTGTTGTGCAAAGCAGCTGGCCCGCTGCGGGCGAGACTCTCTCTTCTCCGCAGTTTGGGACTTTGGACCAGCCACAATTCAAATCTTCCAGTCCGAGTACGTGATGACGACAACAAGACCTTGTAATTGTAACAACAACAACAACATGGACCACGTCCTGTATAACAACCCCCGACAGACACAACCCAAGGCCGCCTCGCCCTCTCCGACTTAGTCCGACATCTCAGGTCGATCTCACCTTCCTCATGCCCCGTCATTAGTACTATTATTGGGGCGGGTCCAAGGGAGGAAGGAGCGTTGAGCTAGATGCCTCGGTCTGGTCCTCTGTGCCAACCTCAGCTCTCCAGATACCTTGTCCATCATCATGTGGAGTCGTGAAATAGGAGCCGTCGATGCACCCCACGGTCTCCACCCTCTCCCCTCTGCCTCCCCGACATCCCGCATGCTACTATCATTGGACGTACCTGCAGCGACATCTTATAACGATGCTCCTTGTGCACGACCATGCATTTCCCATACACTTGTGCACACTAGCACCTGAAACTTCCCAATGGCGGTTACTGGCGGCTCCTTGAATCAAATCACCATCATAAAAGCCGATCGAGCCGAGCATGTAGCCCACGAAATGGCGCTAGCAAACGATACATGTAGTACGTGGGCTCCTCTTCCCATTGTATTCTGATAAACACCTCCGTATCTTATCATCTGAACGAGCATGGCACAGCGTCCTCGCCGGACATGCACGGCAGTCAGATCCAAGACCCTCCAATCTCGCTACCTGATGTGCGAACCGCACGTAAGAGGTAGCACCGAGTTGGCCAGTTCCCAGACCACCAGCAACCGCTGTCGGACAAAAGACATTCGTTCCTGGTGGGCAACTTGAAGGTTCCGCCATCATCCGTCCACCTTTTATTTTAGTAAACTCGATACAAGCGAGCTACCTCAATACGATTCCTGTTTCCAATTGCAGCCAGACCATAGCATTCTGCAGTACGGCAATCATGTTGTTTTCACGCGTGGGAAACGGCGTGTAATACACGGGTGTAGCTACATGGACACTCTGTACGTCCATCCGGACCACACGCCAGGACCAGCAGACTTCTCACAACGATCTCGACGGCTATGGTCGGATGTTATCGGTACCTGTCGGCACGATGCAGAACCTAGCCAAGTTAACATAGTCCAGGAACCCCAATGACATCTACCCAATTGGACACGGACCTGGATCACGGCCGACTGCTATCACCTATTCCTCGTGACATGCGAGCAAATTAACAGGGGAGCGACCGAGCTTGCAGACCGAGCTGAGTCTGGACATCCAGTCTCCATCCTTATAAAATGGAATGGCTCCGTCCTCTCATCCACACTCCTTCCACTCCTCCCACAGACAGCCTCCATCACAAAATCCATCCAGACCGCATCAAGTTGCCTACGACAATCTGATCTGGCTCCTCAGCTAGAACCCTACTCCAAATCACGTACAATGCATTTCTCCTATACGCTCCCGTTCATCGTCCTCTACGCCAGCACCGCTACAGCATGCCACCTGTACTGGAGCTGCCGATGCGCCAGCGTAAAAACCGGGAATGCAGACGCGCTAGCGACACAATTAGCTTGCACTGAAGTTCCTGGAACTTTCTGGGACTCCCAGGACATGGCCGTAGGTTCTTGTCTCACGCCGACTTCATTATGCGGCCTAGCACGCGTGCTGATCTTTCACAGTGCAAAGCCTGGACTTATGACGACCGCATATGCAGCGACGATTTCGCATCAAAGTGTGACAGCCGAACCGGCCTTTCTGGTGCCTATAAGTATCTTTGCCGTTGAGGTGATGAGGGGCACGGCGGCGAGAGTCTCGAGGATCACGATATGGGTTCATGAACGAGCAAGACTTACTCGCATGTTGTCTGATAGAAACGACTGGGATCCCGCCGGCGACCAGAATGAAGTTTGGTTGAGTTTAATTACTGTGCTTTATGTCAAATCTCGCCGCGCTGGCGTCGAGGATGACAGATGGACGTAGCATGCTCGACAATGCGGACAGCCTCTGGACAAATTTATGCTATGCAAAAACCTCTCGTATTTTGACTTCTTGACTACCACTATTTCTTTAGCCTAAAAGCGCACAACGAGTCCCATCAGTATGATTCATCAAGGTTCGACAGGGTCAAAGTCTCTCTGACAGGCTCACCGTGATCTGTTGAACGATATGTACTAGGCCTGGACCTTCTCCGGCCGCAATCGACAAACATCACTTCGAGAGATCATCACCACTCCACCACGCTCGGCCGCCAATTCGGGGAGCATCGCCAATGACAATGAGTGCTTCCCATGGCATCATGACGACCAGCAGAGGCCCAACCTTCGATCCTCCCTCAACGGACTTTCTGCCTAGATCTCTAATAATAATGAAGAAGCTAGGGCGCAACATGAAGCGGTCGGAATCTCTTGGCTGCAGATCAACTTCACATGTCGTCACGTCTCCAGATGCCAAGCGACGTCATAACATGAGTCGCTAGCGATAGGAGGGACTAGTACTCTATCCTACTTGAGAGTTTGACTTGTACAAATGAAACTAGAGACACATCGTCCAAGCCCGAGCGATGATGAAAAGGTACGACCCGACCACACGATTCATGGTGGCAGGAAACGGCCGCTGAGACCTGAGACGGGCAGAGTGTAGCGAACGGTTCCAACTTTCCCTTTGTCTGACAACTACTAGACTACTTATTAATTGTCAGCTTTTCCAATGTTGGGGTTGCCGCCTTAATTTGATGCAGTTCACATATACGAAAGCAATGACGACCATATTCCATGACCTGAGCCCAACTACGCCAAAAACAAAAAAAAAAGACATCCGAAGCCATCTCAATCCAAAACCAAGCGCCAACCACTGCTACTCTTCTTCATCACTGACCGCAGAGCAAATCAGTCCACACTTGTTGAGATAAATAGGAAGCAGATCTCCGCACTCCACTCTCAACCGAATACGAATCATGAGATGCAGACCATGCCATCAAGAAATAGGAACGAAAGAAAGATCAACCGGGAGGCCGAGACAGTCCCTCGAAAAAGTCTCGAGCTCGCAACGTTGAAACGTCTGTTGTAGGCGATAGATGTAGCACGCTGCTACTACTGCATTGCCGCCGACGGGACCCCGCCGAACATGATTGTTTATTGACCAGGGCGCCGAAGGACTTTCCCGTGGCGATTTTAGGGCGTGACGGCCTTCCGGGCCCCGAGTCTACTAGCGGTCAACGGCAGGGTCGATCAACGCTCGACTCGATCGAGTCTGTCTGGGTTGGTTGACTGACGACGGATTCTGCAGGGTGCTTTGACTCGTGCATACCTCGCGGTCGGCTGTGTGGCCCGCATCGACGGAGTTACCACAAACGCAAGCGAGGAGTCAGTGTCCACGCGCTCTTCGTCAGACCAAGGAACGATGGCCATCGGTTCGAGGAAAGGGAGACATCGCCAGTCATGCGGATACATCGCGTGCTCAATGCTGCCAGCCATCGAGAGCACCCTACCAACCACAGCCGCGTCTATACCACCCCACAGCCCGCCTTCCATGCTCCCAACCCTCACACCAACCCTCCACATCACCGCCACTCCCCGACCGCCTTCCCCGCAACCGCCGCCTCCACAAATTCCCACGTACTCCCCACCGTCGTCAAATTCTCATACCCCCCCTCCTTAACCCAAATATCATCCTCGATCCTCACACCCCCAACCGCCCAATACCTCTCCAGCACAGCCTGATCCACCACACCCTCCCACATCCCATCCTTCAACTCCTGCTCTAGCGGGTATTTCCTGAAATAGATGCCCGGCTCGTTGGTCACCACCGAATTCACCGGCAGCTTGCCCCGAATGCGCAGGTAGCGGAAGTACTCGTTCGGATCGCTGTAGTTGGCGTTGCCGCCGACGTCGTGCGTGTCCATGCCGAGCATGTGGCCGAGGCCGTGAGGGAAGAAGCGGGTCGTGACTTTACTTGCCAGGATCTGCTCCATCGTCAGGTCCTTCTTCAGGATCCCTAGATTGCGGAGACCGTCCATAGCGACCGTATGGGCCTTCATGTGGACATCCTCCCACAGGACACCGGCTTCGATCATCTTCATACACTCGCTCTGCATCAGCAAGACCAGGTCGTAGATCTCCTTGCTCTCCTTCGTGAACTTGCCATCCGGCGTCAGCGGGAACGTCCTCGTGATGTCCGAGCAGTACGTCTGGTATTCGCAGCCAGCATCCAACAACAGGTTCAGCTGCCCCTCCAAAGGCCCGTCGTTATGAACATAATGCAGCGTGCTTGCGTGCGGTCCGCTGGCGCAGATGCACGGGTACGCCATGGTCTTACACCCGTTTGCATGACAATGCATGACGAACACGGCGTTCAACTCCCTCTCGTTACTCGCCCGCATCACCGACGCGAGGACTTGCTCATGAGCAAACGAGCTCACAATATTGGCATGTCTGATCATGGCAATCTCGTACTCGTCCTTCTGCACCCTGCACGCCTCGATGCCGTTCCTGGCCCACTCGTAATCAATGACAGGCTTGTGCTGAGCCAAATGATCCGCCTGAAAGATGGCCAAGTCCGCTCGATCTTTGATGGCCATCACGACGGTCTCACGCTGCCGTCCCAATATCTCGCCTACAGATTTACCTTCGCCTTTCAGTTCATCGGTCGTGAGCACCACATCGACATCGTACTTCTGCTTCGCCTCCTCTGTTAAGAGCGGGAGGCCAGCCCACATCACATATTCTGGGTCCACAGGCGGGATCCATAACGTGCTTTGATCCTTGGCGATATCATATGCGAAGTAGCAATCCGGCAGGTCCACACCAGTGAGATAGAAGAAATGTCTCCTCTGTCGAAAGTGCTGCTCCGTATCGTCGTCTTCATTGATCTTCGTCGATTGGCCTTCCAGGTACAGCAGGCCAGAAGATGGTCCGCCGTTCTCTGCAATCCACTTGGCTACCCTTCTGGCGTGAGACTTGGCGGGGTACTTGCCAGAAGGTGGAGGCGGCAAGTTTGGATTCGCGATAGGTTTGATTGCTGTCATAGTCATTGTAGAATGTGATGATCAAAGTGGAGGTTGGCCAAGATGGAATACATCCAAGGTACATATAGATAGAGATGTCGGCATGTGGGTCTTAGCTTTGGCCGACGCTAGCCGTGCACGACACGAATCACAAGAGGCAGGCACGACTGTCACGAGTTCGACGCTTGCTATCGTTCACAGCCAGCATGAGGCAAAGAGATCTTCATCGTCAGAGATATCTTGCTCCCGATAGAGTCCACCACGAAGTGAACACAGTAGCCTAGCCTCATACAGATACATTATCCTCAGATAGTACGCATCTACAGATCCATGACGGAAGCATGGTTCAACCCACGAATCATGAAAGATACCCAGCCCATTGTATCGTCATTGTTCCTGCGCCCTACTCTTTTGATGCGTACGCCGCAAACGCCTACCCCATGAACAACTCCGAGAAATGCATGTCCCGTCAGCAGCTCCCTAATCCTTCCATCTTGCCAAGAAGTTTGCCAGATGTCGCTTCTTCGGGTCCGGCTCCACTTGAGGGTCCGCAGCTCGCTTCTCCTTCTTGCTGTTCGTACCTCCGGCGTTGTCAGACCCGTCAGCGGTGGGCGCAGGTAGTGCCGCGATCTGTAGGACGCTGGAGTTAGCGACTATGCTCTGTAACACTGCCAAATTCTGGAGACTCACAGTGTTCTCCATACTCGACACGGAGAAGGTTTGGGCCTGTGTCTGCGTTGTTGTGATGCTTGGCAGAGGCAAGTACGTTGTTGCCAGTGAGTACGAGCTTGTCGGATACAAGGGAGTGTACGTCTTCGCAGTGATGGCCGTCGGCGGTACAGGCTGCATCGGGGCAAATTTCATGAGGCCTGTCTGCAAATAATACGGAATCGTGTACGGGTCGCCAGTGATAGCAGCTGCCGGCGCGGCAGCAATCTGATTGACCGCTGCCGGGCCCGCCGTTGCGCCACCGAGGCTCGTAACAGCAGAGGTGTATTCGGCCGGTGTTGTGCCCGTCATGCCGGACATAGTAAAGCGATCGGAGTAGGAGATGTATGTGCCCCCCGCCGTCGCGACTGAAGTGATCTTGAAATAGAATCCATTTGCCGTATTGCCTGCCAGCCCAGCCGTGACTGTGCCCGAGACCGTGAGACTTGAAGACCACTCGCCATTGGTCACGATCGTAGTGAGAGGGAGCGAATTGGAGTCCGTGTTACCACCAACCATCAATTGGACGGTGTATGTGCTGAGCTCGGAGATGGATGGTGATTTGCCGTCATCTTCGAAAGTGATAGTGACTTTGCCTGCCGCAAGAGTTCCCCCTGCCGCTGGCACTGTGACCTTTGGCGCGGCGAGCACGAAGGGAGTGGTAGCGGCGAGGAGGGTAAGAGATCGTGGGAGCCGCATGTTGGCCGGAGCGCGTTGTTCGTCAGCCGCACACCGTCGATTCGCTCTTTGTTGTACGATAGCCCGCCGGGTCCTGATATCCAGTACTCAATGCCGTGAAGGGGTCGAGTTGTGGTCTTAACAGCAGGTGTGTGTCCTGGATCGCAAAGTAGCGTAGAGAGACGCGGAGCCGTCATCCGTGGCGTGGCTAGTGCTCCAGCAAGTGGGTAGCATGCAGGGTTCAGCCGGTGGCTGAGATCGTCCCGCCACGTGACTATATGTAAACAATTGTCAATAGGAGAATTTTATATTCATGGCTGCTCGTCTCCTATGGACAGACAAAAATACGAGCTAGCCTGCAGGATTTCGCATCGTCGAGATGCAAGTCGGCTTTCATTTCCAGCTACATGTATTCAACCATTCCTAGGACGCCGAACGCCACGCTCAAGTGCCTTGCCGTCCGGCACAACAGTCTGAGATCGACGCTGAAAGCAAAGCAAAGCAAGCCAAGCAGTCTGCTAGCGCTCCATGCTGGGAACAACATGGTGTAATGAGCTCTTCCCGCCTCTTCCACAAATCCTCATCCTTTGCCCCGCCATTCTCTCCATCAAGTCACGCCAGCAAATTATTACATTGTGTATGTTGCCGAGGCCGCACTGCTTATCATCGCCAGAGCGCCAGTAGCCAGCATCGAGCTGGTCGAGCTCGAAGCCGTGCCATTGGCTGCCATAAGTACTGTTAGCATCTTCAAGCTCACAAAGGAGTTTAGTATAAATGCTCCGTGAGAGATAAGATGCTTATCGGAGGGCGGCGAGAGTCCGAGCTGCGAGCTCAGCAGTAGCGGCTGAAGAGATCTCACCAGCCAAAGTAGAATTCGACCCGCTCTGTTCAGCGCTTGCCGTGCCAGTCGAATTCTCGGGATCCGGGTAGTACCATGCTGACACGGCTATCAGGATATAGACAAAGACGCAGAGGGCGCCTTCAAGGTAGTCTGACTTTTCGTCTCTAAGGAAGTTGCCCTGTGATCATGGTCAGCGATCCGTGCATCGCGGGGCAAAAGGAGCTTACTTACAACCACAATGATGGCCAGGATGAGGACCACTGCGTCAAAGAGCTCGAAATTGAGAGACATGTCGCGGCCTAAGCCCCATCCAACGAGGACCACGAGAGGCGTGTTGAGCAGTGCTGTCTGAATGCTCGCACCCAGGACGTGGCTCAGCGCAAAGTTCATCTGGTTGTCGTAGGCCTCGTCAATGGCAGTCAGATGCTCTGCTGCCTTCTCGACAATCGGCACCAAGATCAAGCCCAGAAATGCGTCACTAATGTGTCGTTCACCAACCATATACTCGATCTCCTTCACCAGGAAGACCGCCATGAACGACACAAAAGTCAGCGCAATGGCGACTGCGACGACAGCTTCGGTGAATGTCAGCTTGGCTTTCTGCAAGTCCTTGTGGCGGTCGTGGTCCCTCTCCTCGTCGGCCTCGAGAATGTCCTCGTATAGTCCGTGATGACTCCTAGACTGGAACCACACGTACACCAGGAATGCAACCAAGAGGATGATAGCCGCTCCTCTGGATATGCGTAATGACTCGGTCTCAGCAACAGTCTGGGTCAGTCGCCCACCGGCGAGCGAGTTGTAGTACACAGTAGGGATGACAAGCCCGACTGCAGCGACGAGCATCAGATTAGAACCCACTTCGCTGATGGCCTCATGGAATGTCTGTTGCGGCCAGAAGATGCCGCCCACGAAGAAGCATAAGCCCAGGCAGAAAAGAAGATTGGCGAGGATAGACCCAAGGATCGCGGCGCGGATGATCGGAACATTTGACTGAGGCCCAGTGATCAGGACCATGAAGAGGATGATCTCAACAATCGAGCCAAACGTCGTCTCTAGGATGACTCCAATGACTTTCGGAATCTTTCGTGCCAGCTCTTGCCCTGCGAACCCGACGAGATTTGCTGCAGGTACCATGCCAATGTAGCTCGTGATGAAAATCCACAGATGGCGCCTGCCCTCCCGCCACTCCGAACTGCCCACATCGGCATAGAAAAGTATCATCGCCGCGATAGTGAAGGGCCACAGAAAGTTTGTGTACTTGCTCGCGGTCGAGCTCGAGCGAAAGCAAATCCGTAAGAAGTGCCATGGATGGAACCAACTGCGCCCGGACTCTCCATCAGGCTGGATACCTCGCGACACCTTGTGCCCTTGTGTGTTGACACGGTGTCCTTCGTTGTTGTGGGTGGGGAGCTTCTCGTCCTGCGAGGTGGCCTCTTGAAGCGGAGGACTTTGCGGTCCATCCACGTTGTGGTTCACCGCTCCACGTTCAAGGCTGTCCTCCTGCTCGGGGCCAACGGGCCTCCGTTTGAAGAGACGTATGCCGGAGTGATGGGTGTGCCCGTCATGGTGACGGGAGCTGCTCATGGTCGCGGTCGACCGGGGCGAAGGCTAGTAGATGTCTCTACACGTTTCCTGAGAGAGGATGTACTCGATCGGTCGCCGCGTCGTCTCCCTCGATGCAATCATCTAATGCGGCTGTGCCAACGGTATCCCTCGCTCCTCTTTTAATTGGTCCCGAGGCCTGCCGGGACGTCCGACGTGAACGCCCTGATGCTGTCAATGCAACGGAGTGAGTGGAGTAATGTCGGCAAAAGGAGATCTCAGGGAATTGCAGCAGGGTTGTTAAAGACCAAGCTGCACGGGGTGGAGTAAGTAGTATCTGCGAGGAAGCTGTCCCAAACCTGTATTTCTAGCCACGGTGGACAAGCTGCAAGCCACAGCTGGATGCTATCATCGTGCTTGCTGGACAACAAGCAGCCAAGCAGCCAAGAGATGAAGCCAAGAGCGCGCGGAGTGGAGGCCAGGTGAAACTTCAAGTTTGGATCGTGATCTCAGCGCGGGGAAGGCAGGAGCCGTGCCATCTCGGCTAAAGTATACATATGTACTCCGTGCAGTCACTGTCAATCTAAGTATGAATGCCAAGTAGCTGCTCGTGAGAACCCCTGAATATTAAATGTAGATGCAGAGTCGCGTGCTCGGTTCGAGCTGCGGGGCGTACAGGAACGCCTCGGGTCAATGAGGCGATCCGGGACGTACAGCATCTAGGTACGTACCTAGGTAGCATCAAGCGCACAGCTTTTCAGGATTCGAGTTGCTGTGCACACCTCATGCATTGTGTCTCTCATCCAACTACCTATAGCCGAAAATATCTTCTGCCGTGTCTGAGATCCCATCTGGTCTCTAGCTGTTATTATACACTTGATCTGAGCGTTAAACCCCCTGTCTCTCTCGATGCTGTGATTGTGCGATACAACCCTCGCGTTCATTATACAATCGTGACTCATTCCGATGCGCGCTCTGTGCACTACCTGGCCAAACCTTCGTGGAGTTGCACCCCAAGCTCCTTCACTCAAACAAAACACCTATTACGTGCCATCATCCGGCGCCGCGCTGCCGAATTCCATGTTTCCGCAAAGCGCCTGTACGTACAAACCCTCTCCTGGACTCATCAGAGAATTTGGGCCGGCGTCGTAGTAAGCCAGCATGCCTTCACCGCAATTGAGGTAGCCGGCTTCAGGATCCACGGGAAACTCCAACGTGCATTTCCCAGTCCTGATGTCGAAAGCACTGGCAGCGCAGTTCCAAGAGCTTGCGCATAACTGACAGCACTCCGAGGCGTCATTGGTCGTAGTGTCGTAATGCCCACCGCTCGCAGGAGTGTCGGACTTGTATTCTAGACCATAACCCTTGTACGCGCTTGTCATGGCCGCAGGGGAGCAGCGCGCGTCCATTGTCACCGTGCTAGTCGTGGCGGGGGAGGTAGCATTGACGGTCGGCCCACAGACTGCCTCGGTCGTAGCGGTGGCTGTCTCGATGACATAGCTCTTCCCGTTGTACTTTGTTTCGTAGACGGTTACCTCGGTCCAGGTGGTGTAATAGGAGTAAGTGGAAGTGTACGTAGAGGGTACAGTGTAATCATAGAACGCGACACCCCCAGTGGATGTCTCCGTCTCAGTGATGGTGCATGCCGCATGGTCGCGAGCATTGAATTGAAGTGGTGAGCGCTTCTTATAGCCTGTCGAGCTTGCAGCGCCCGCTGTGGTGTAGACTGTCGATATTGGTGCGGCGGTTCTGCAATTGTTATCAGCTTTGTCTGCGGACGTTTTGTGGCGATGACCCTACATCGTCCCGCTCCTTGTGCATTCTGTCGTAGTCGTCGTGATTGTCTCTAGGGTCGAAGTCGAGGTGATTGTTGAATAGATTGTGTAAGTTCCATCGTCTCGAGGCGTGGTCTCGGTCTCATAGACGAGGGTGTACGGCCTGATGGTGAATGTTTCGGTGGAGCTTGGAACGGTTGTAGTGGTGGTTTCAACAGCACAGCCTGAATGGTAAGCCCGAGGTACGGCGTGTGCAATGTTAGCGAGAAGCGGTGACAGGAAGAGCGGAGCCCGCATCGTGGTTCACAGTTGCAATGGTCGACGTTTTCGTCTAAGCCCAGCAAGCTGGATAGATCGCCTCTGCGCGAATCCGCGCCTCCCTTCTCCGCAAAGCAACAGGCCAGCAAGTGGAGTCAGCGCTCGGTGAGATGCTCGGGAGGCAAACAGTAGATGATGTCAAATGCTAGGAAAAATGACAGACTTTATCATCAAGGAGAAACGAGCTGGGTACTTAAAAAAAACCAGTCCTCTGAGATGCAGTATGACGATGCTGCGACGACTGAGATAGCGAAATGATGGTCCTGCGAGGGCCCGAAGTGTTGCAGATACGAAGGCTGAAGCGGGAAAATAGTGCCTGGCCCACTACTGTGTGGTCAGCACTGCGACCTGGTGTGGGTGGTGGGCAGTGTGGCTGCGGAGAATTGAAAATCTGGCTGCTGCGTGCCATGAGGTTGGCGTTCTGGTGTCTGAGAGGCGCCCTTGCATGTCGTCGCATGGGTTGTCGGATGGAGGTATGTACGACGTATAGGATTTTCTTGACACAAACGTTAGCGGGCCCACATAAGCAATGATCGGACGGATGCAGGACCTAGAAAAGTAGTAGGAGTGTGGCACGGAGCAGGTGATGTTCAGGTACACGAAAAGAGTTGCAGGGAGGAAGCAGACCCGTCACCCGAGCTGCAGGTCCATGTCAAACACGCCATCGGCAAGCTTTTTACTGCCGCAAAAAGAAGTGCTTGACTGCTAGAACGACGACGCTTGTTTTGCTGCTTATTTGCGTTGATGGCCGGCATCCTACCTGCTGAAACGGCCTTGGCAAAGCAAAAGGCTGGCTTGCTGGGTCCATCAACATCAGACATCCTGGTCCTTGAGCCGCAATGGAAGTTTCACCACGTTGATCCTCATGCGTCAGGCTGTGCAACCACCACACCACACCTCCTGGTCCTCCACCTCCACGATCTGCCCTCGACGGCGCGGACTTGGGCTCGCGAGTCGCAGCACGCAGTCCTTGCGTTGTCCCGTCGCGGCCAAAAATGGCATATTGATGGGGCAGATGCGAATACGCGAGATGCGGAGAATGGCATGGCGACGATGTGTTGTCCTCGTGCTGCAGAAGCAGACTATTGGTTATTACGCACCCACACCATACGGAGCACGGAGGATTTGAGTTCCTGGTTGAGGCGGTCAGGGGGTTCTGGTACGAGACGAAGCAACGACTCATGCTCAGACATCGCCGGAGAGGCCTGAATTTGATATCTATGTGCAACATGGCATGCCGGAGAAAGCGGAGAGGCTGGATTGCACCTGATCGTGACTGTACATTGGTTCTTTCTACTGTATATACATCCCTCAGTCAGAACGATGCCGACGTTGGAGGCCGAATTATGCGCATCGCTAGGCCCCCGTCGTTGCCTGGCCCGGGGGGAGCCAATTCTATATACCAGAATCTCTCTGTAGATACGTAGGATGATCATTGTAGTAGTCATCCCAGGCGCTACATTGGCTGTCAAAATCACTCGGCAGGGTGCTGGTCGACAAAATCGTACTTGCGCTTTCGAGGAATTGGACTGAGAAACCCTCGTCTGCGTGCCATGTCTGAAAGTCGTACGTTAGCATCTCAGTTGCTCGAGCAAGACCTGGTTCACTTACAATGTGGCAATGCATGATCCAGGCCCCCGGGTTGTCCGTCTGGAAAGCCAATGCCAACCAACCATTGGTATTCAACATCGCAGTATCTCTGCGTGGCGGATTGTCGTAGTTCAAGTTGTCGGCATCAGCCGCCGTCCAGGTTGTGTCACCGCTGCCAAGAACATAAAAGTCGTGACCGTGCAGATGGACTGGGTGAGGCACAGCCACGTTGTATGGGTCTCCTGCGACCTCTTGAATGACCCAGTATAACCACACATTCTCCTTGGGCAGCTCGATCATGTTGGCAGTGCCGGGATAGCTAGTGTTGCCGGTCTTGATGTAGTTGAGAGTCGGGTCTTGCCAGTCGACTGAGAGGGAAGAGCCATTGACTTGCCAGTAGAGCGTGAGACTGCCATCGCTTTCGGTCTTCTGGAGCAGATCCGTGGTAAGCTCTGTGAAAGTGCCCTCCTTGCCTTGCGGGACATAGGAATCCCAGTGCGGCACAAGGCCAGTCTGGTCTGTGCATCGGGATGTGTAGCTGTATGCCGTAGAAATTGGCGTTTCGGACTCGTGACCCTCGTAGGCGAAAATGGACTTGATGTTGCCGTTGTTGTAGTTGCCACCGCAATCGGTCTGGACATCTGCGCGGAACCAGTAGGCGCCAGGTGACTGGTTGGCAGTGATGATCACGTCGTAACGCTGGCCGATGCCGAGGAAGATATTGGTGGTGTTGAAAGGCCGAATGGGCACGAAGTCGGCTGCGATAACCTCCATTTGGTGACTGTCGAACGAGACGACGAAGTGGTTGTCCACTGCAGTGTTGACCAGGCGCACGCGATGGCGCTTTCCCTGCGTGAGCTGCGATTTGGAGTAAGATCCGCCATATGCACTTGTCATCGATCCGTTGATGAGGCCGTTGTCAGCAATCGGTGGCGTGATCGAATTTGTATGCTCGGCGATGGCAGCGTGGTAGTTGACGCCCTGGTAGTACCAGTCCGTGATCGGGAGAGCGCCCAGGTCGATATCGTAGTTCGCAGTAGCTGGCCCATGTATGACGATCGGGCCCAGAACGCCGTCGCCGTATTGGCAGGAGAAGTGCGAATGGTACCAGGATGTGCCGTATTGCGTAGCCTTGAAAGTATAGGTCTTGCTTTTTCCTGGTGCGATAGGACACTCAGTCACGCCTGGAACACCGTCTTGTCCATTGTTGTGGTATTGCCTCAATCCGTGCCAATGAATCGAGGTTCCATTGTCCTGCATCTGATTATTCACCGTGATCTGGAGCGTGTCACCCCAATTAGCCTCAATTACTGGACCTGGGTATTGACCGTTAATGGCAAAAACGAAGCGTCCATATCCATCCGGGGACAAAGTGGTGTTTGTGATTGTCAGATCGTAAGTGACTGTACGGCCAGTGTCTGGCCAAGCGTCGTCGAAATCAGTGTCAATATCAAAGCCTTTGGTCCAGCAATTTCTCGCGTCAGGAGCATTTGTGCAAGTGGCCCTCGAGGTCACCGAGCTATAGGTGGTGGCCGAGACAGTCCCCGAGACCGTGCTGGCCAGTTTGGCCGAGGAGGTCGTACTGCTGCTGCTGCTGGAGACCGATTGCCACGTGTCGGATTCTGTGGCGCTCACAGTGGAAGCCAATGGCACGGTGTAGACGTGGTTCGGGTCTGCTTCCCAGGTGTAGGACCCATCTGTGCCAACCCGAACATATTTGTACTGGATGCCTTCACCTGCTGGGAGGTCGACGGTGACAGACCACACGTGATTGCTATCGGTGTAGTCACTCGCAGACATGGCGACACCAGAGGCCGGATCCCAATTTCCAAGCTGACTGATCGAGCCCACAAGCACAATAGACTCTCCCCATGCCGTCGTGACGGTTTCTTTAAAGGTCACCGCCACCGTCCTTGAAGTCGACTGAGCCGCAGGTGCGCTTGTGCTGGATCCTTGTCGCACGGCCAGGTTATATTTGCCGTTCGCTGTGTTGCTGCCCACCGACGACAACAAAGAGCACTCGTTTATATCGTCGTGGAAGAGGACCGCGACACATCCAGACTGAGAATCGCATGATGGCATGCAAGCCGGAAGGTTGGATGCGCTGGTGATCGTAGTTATGATAGATCCGCTGTTCTGCTGGTTGCAAGTGATGGCATAGCTCACGCCTTTGCTGTCGGTGTATGTGCTTCCGCTTTTGTGAGGGCATATCGCTCCGGAGTCCCTCTGATGGACCTTGTGTCTGGTGGGAAGTGCAGGAACCGCGGTGACACAGGCTGCACAAGCTATTATTAAGTTTACAATAGTGCAAAGATGCATGATAGCGAGTGACTGATGAATGAAATCATAAGAAAAGGGAAAACAAAAAATCGTCCAAGGTGACCTTCTCACCAGGGATCTATGCCTGAGGTAGGAGAAGGAAGGACAGTAGGGCAAAGGAGAAGCTGCCGTGAATAAGGATGAATCGCCAAACGGCGAAGCGCCCTCGCGGCCTATTTTATGACCTTGTTGTTACAGGCCTAACCCCATGTTTCTCGCATGAATCGGGACGCCTTAGACTCAAGACGGGTTTGCGGCTGCTCCTGCACGAACCCCGGCAGCCGAACCGTTCTAGCCGCCCATGATGGCTGCCGGTTTGGCACAATCGTCGAAGCGGATCCATGCGGCGCGCGTGTAGTGATAGAGTGTCGAATCGAACGCCCCAACCGTGTTCCACGCCGTGTGCGGCGTGCCCGCACCACGACTTCGGACCTGCTTCTTCCGAACCATTATGGCCTTGATCAATGACGATGATCAGTAGTCGTGGAAGCGATGAGTCTGGCGGTCGAACAACGCGATGCCCGTGCGTGCGGAGGTCACGGCGTAAGTCTAATGAGTTGGTCTTGAATACGACCAGCACTGAGCAGTCCCAACTACTCCCAAGTGGTCTAGTAGGATTCTCGTGAAGTTAGTCCCGCCAGACACCCTGGCCACCTCAGCTTAATAAACCAACGTGCCAAGTCAGAGGCTCAAAACCTCACGCACGCTAATGCAGGTACGCGGACGCGACCCGTGATGAGGCTCCACCATCGTCAAGTGCTTACTGTATTATTTTTGCATCGCCACCCGAGAGCGAGAAACGCCGACTTGGGCGCAAACACCGCACAGGGTATTACCGGATGCAGAAAGTGTCGATAGTGAATCTGGTGGAGTAGGCGACGAAAATAATCATGTGGACAAGCGAAGAGATCCACTTCCGATCAGCTGGGACTGGCGACAAACGTGCCTCTCAGATCAGGAGAGACCGTACTATAGCCTATAGGGCGCTATTGAATGCATCACCTCTGCAGCAAACGTGAGCTGCACCTCGTGGTTCTACAGCACGCGCATGCTGCTGCCGCCCTGCCTGGGATGTTATACTCCTTCTGGAAGCTCTTGCCACCTCATGCTGGAGACGTCCGGTTAGTCGGCAGCAGTGCGGCGAAGGACTTGACGACTACATGCACGTGTTCCTGCGAACGCCTAGCCCGCGGTGACGAGAACACGGACGGCGATATTCTGGTGTGGGATCCTGATGCCGTCAACAAACCGGTGTCGGATTCTTGATCATCTGCTCGAAGGAGTTGAAGCCACCCATGGCAGATTGGAGGTGGCTTTATGTTTCAGCCTGGCACAACAATAAATCTCAAGTACCAAAGATGGAATATAACAATCAAATAATAGGACCAAAGAACGCGTCCTTGCCGCTATAAAAAACATTGTCGGTCCTGTATTGGTCGTTCCATATCCCGCCCGGCGATATGGAAATCGTGTGGGCCGAATCTTGTGGCACTCGTGTAGAGCTGCTGACCGAGAATGTTATGTTCATCATTGCTATCTGATGCTTGCCAGCTCAAATGCCCTCTTCTTATTATCCCACTTCCACAGACGCGCGACTTCTAATCAAACTTCGCGAATGCCAACTCATAAGCCAGACCTAAAGTCAAACGCGCGTGTTGCAGCATATGGTCGAAGTCCAAGTACTCCACCTTATCCTCCGTGGTGTGGATCTTTTTATCCGAATACTTGAAGTCACTCTCGATGACGAAAGCGCTCGGGTAGCCAGCCTTGCTTGCGGATGCATGATCCGAGCAGGCATATCCACACTTCGTCTCCACGTAAGGAATGTCGCAGTACTCTGTGATGACCTGCTTGATGAACGAGGTGAGACCGGGATCCACGAAGTCAGTTATGACACCTACACTCTCCGGCTCGCCAGCTTGCAGAGTCGCATGAGTGTAACCGGTCATGTCCTGCTGCAACATAGCTTTGACATCCCGCCCCTCCTTCTCATAGGCGGAGAAGATCGCTTGGGAGCCTAGCAGGCCGCCCTCTTCGGCTGAGTACCAATGGAACTCGACAGTGTTCTCTGCTTTGCCATCCACAATCGCATCATCTGTCAGGAGCACTCTTAAGGCCTCAAGGATAGTGACTGTTCCAGAGCCATCATCATCAGCACCTGGTGCTGCAAGAATGGATGGCAGGAAGAGATTGATGCTGTCCTGGTGCGCTCCGATAACGACAGTGTGATTGCTCTTGCCCGGGATGGTCGCAATGATCGAGTTTTGGCCCCATGGATGCGAGAAGGGTGCCACGGCACCTGTGCCCGCCTTTGCGAGGGTCTGGTTGACCTGATCGAGTAGCCACTCGGAAGATTGTCGACCGTAATCGCTCTTGTAGTAGCGTGTGTGGAAGCTCGTGAAGGTGTCAAGGTGTGATTTGAGGTTTTTCTTGTCCAGATCTTTCAACAAGCGCGTGATGGACTCATTCTGCGCGACCTTGGATGGATATTTCACTTTGCCTGTTGTCTGTATCCTCTGAGAACCCAATTCACTCGTCTCGGTGATGTCAAAGAACTGCCTTCCTTGGCGCTTCAACGCCCACTTCTCGCTGTCAGTCACCCACTGCGTATCGCCAGGCCCAAACTCCACCAAGTATTTCTCGGCCGTGGAACCCAGTGGGCTCTGAATGCTGTCGTAGGCAGAGCGTAAGGTACCTGGAATGGAGAGCGCGGAAGCTGTGGCCAGCGACGTTATTAGAAGAGCTGCACCTCTCATCGTGATAGCGATCTAGGACTACACTTCAGATGTGAAGAATTGTCGATACATGTAAGCACTCGACTTGCTTGTATCAAAGCACCTCGTTGCCTTGGAGCTGGAGCTTTGGCCACCTGCTCGCAACAGGGATCACGTCGTCATCGAGCCGCTAGCGCTGCGCGCCGATCTCGCTGCTGATAGTAGTATGTATCTGCATTCTACATCTACCGAAGTAATCATCCTCGTACCTTATTCACATGTCAGTCGTGCTAGTGTACCTCCTAGCTGGTGGCCTTGGCCACGACACTCTGTGATGATCCCAGCAATTCTCATATTGTGTTGTACACATCAAACGCTTTTTGCGATAGATACAGGTAGTGAAAGGACTTGCGTTCAGCAAAGCTTCTGGGCACAGGAAGAAGGTGTCCCAGCACATGCTGCTTCTTTGAACACTCATTGTTGGTACTGCGGTAGCCTCAAATTGTGACGTTCCGGCCAAGTCTACTGAGATAGCGTTTAGGCCAGGACCTCCATCATCGGCTGCTCTTACAAAGACGCAAAGTCAGACATTTGGCTGTGCAGCATATCGTTTTCAAGCCGCTCGGAACAGGTTGAGCAACAGTTTCTTCGTGTGACGAACACCTTGCCGTCCACGATCGACGATTGCCACACATCGTCGACCTTACCCAGCAACGGAGGCATGTCAAGAAGAAGAGGGAATTCACACTTCCGACACGCCTGGTCCGTCGCCAGCGCTACAGCTGCCACAACGCTGGCTTGGTCGACCTCAGGGAGAGCACGGCCCGTCCATCGACCACTTCCTTTGGTATGGAAGAAGAGCTGTGAGCGGCACCGACGACGGTGACTGGCGTTGGTGTAAGTCTGGTAATCTGCGATGGTGAACCGCTCGATAAGGCTAAGCTGTTTGTGCTCCAGTGTATTCAAGCAAGAAATGGTGCTGTTGAGGTAGTGCGGGTCGAGATAAAACCGAAAGATGTTGCTTGACAACTACCAGGAAAGCGCCTCTTGTCTCAGCTGACGGCAAGTCTGCGTAAGCGCGAATGCCTGATGGTGGAAGAGTCCGGCTCCACTGCGGTTTTCGACTGGTATTCCGTGGCCTTACGCTGAGGTGTTCAGGTGCTTGTAGATGGATTGCGCAGCTCGGCCGGCAGCGCCAAGAAAGGAGATGCGGTGGATATCTCTGCCGGTCCAGCAGCCGTTTGGGCTGTGCCAGCAGAGGTCGACTCGTGGATCGGGACCTCGCTCGAGGTCCTGTCCATCATCTCTGTCAGAGCCTCTCGCTTGACCTCATTTGCCACAGCAGAGGTGTGCATCACCCGTCCCGCTCTGAACGTGGCCCGTGAGAGAACCGTGGATGATGAGACCTTGATGACCCGCTCAACTGCTAGTTAAGTAGCATGCGAAGTTGAGGTGGTGAAATGCTGCTTTTGCGATTGTAATTGTTGAAGCCAACCGCTACCTCGATGAGTCAAAGCGTGCTGTCTTCTGCTTACGTGTACTTCGAATAACTACGTCGGAAAATCGCAGCGAATACATACGGTCGTGTACAAAAGGGAAGACACGGGGAGGTATAGGTTCTATGTGAACTGATGCTAGTGCGGCCAAATTCAGAGACCCCCGGCTTGGCATCAGGAAGTGCTTCGGGACGTCCAAAGGCAGACTTCGTTGGCATCATCAGGCAGCCAACCTTGCCTCTCTGGACGGCATCTAGTCGCGCAGAGGCAGTGCTGCTTCATCGCCAATATGTCCAAAGCAGCCACCTCGCCCACCGCGCGCCTGCTCCAGAACTCGCGCCTGTTTTCCCTACCCCGTCCGCTACCGGCACCGCCCCTCGAGAACATCTCCTCCGCCACGGGCATATATCGAGCATCGGACACCGCGACTCTGCCATATCCCACTCACCAAGCAGTCGTTACTCCGCCCTCGTCACATTTCCGCGGCGATTGGGGTCTCAAGCGACCTCTACCAGCCCGCGCGACCCGGAGCTCCTCAGCCACGATCCGCGTTCGCGCCCAGGACACACCCGAACACATCACCGACTTCGGCAGCGCAACAGATCACAGCCAAACCTGGCGAAAATGGCAGGAGATGGGCGTGCCTCTGCTGCTTAGGCAGGTGAAGAAAGACAAGACGCCGCCGCCCATGTCTGTGTTCGAGGACAGAATAGATAATACAGACCCAGCTGTCATCAAGTCTCCAGTGGCAGAGAAGAGCCGATGGAAGTATACAGGTCCGTGGATTGTGGGCATGCAGAGTGGAGAGTTCGAGCAGTGGTTGAGAGGATTCGCGGCGAAGAGGGGACAAGATGGTGTCAAGGCACTTGTGGGCAGAAGCAAGATTGACGAATGGAGGGAGCATTTGAGAAACCACCTCCTAGAGAAAAGGCTGGCTAAGCGCAAGAGGTGCACACGACTCAGCTTCCACGAATGAAGACCGACTAATGGTTTTGCAGGGTGGCACAAGATGAGGGCGAGCAACTAGGCCCCACCCAACTGGCTGAACTCCGCGATTCACTGCTCCCTGGAGACCCCGAGCTCAGGAAGTATGAGAAAAACCTTCGTGACGACCACATCAGAGACAACCTATCATCCGAACTGACGGCCCTCATCGTCTCCTTCCTCGACCTTCCCCCGGCAGCGATCTCGGACAGCGAATTGGTCTCCGGGATAAAGCAGGCTCACCTCCGCAGCGTCGTATCTAGTCTCGAGGCCGAGTCGTCCGACATTCCTCCACCCTCGACTCACCCCTCGGCGGGATTGGGTTACACCAGAAGCAATGCTGTCATGGAAAACCACCCCCTGTATGGTCCACAAGCTCATCGCGCACCATTCCTTGCCCGCGTAGTCAGACCGCGCAACGGCAGCAGTGGCGTAGAATTCCAGGCCAAATTGGGTGTCGGCGGTGTTGTCGCAAATGATCCCATTTCTCAAACGCGTGAGACCAACAGCACCAGGCTAGCGCCAGGAGACCCAAGTACGCACCCGTATGATCCAGAGAGGATGTCGCATGCAATCGACCCAGATCTCGAGGGAGGCAACAAAATGTGGGTGCATCCACGACAAGCCTTTATTGATGAAAAGGGCCGCATTCAGCTGGACGTACATCGTGGAGATCGCGAGGCGGTCTCTGTCCGAAAAGGCAATGTGCACCACATTCACCAAGAGAAAGCAGCGTCGCTCAGTACTATGGGGAGCGCGACTTCTAGTTTCGGACCTGTACTATACGCCGCCAATGCGAAGCGCTACAAGCCAGGCACAGAAGCCAATGCCAACTACGGATTTAGCCTGTCCGGGCCTGAGCCGCCGGTCAAGCAGACGACGGTGCCAACATCAGGTGTGCAGGGCTTCGATGACAGTGCTGTGGAGAGGATCCGGGAGGTCCTGGAGGGGGGACGCCGGTAAGGCGTCCATCTCTGCTGCTGCAGAGGATGTGTAAGTATTAATTGTATCCTTGCATGGCGCGTTATGTCCATCCTCAATGGATATACTGATCTGCGATGCTCCCGGGGAACATCAGGACCTCACTTCATGCGCCACCACCGTGCCGCCGGCACCGGCAGAGCATCTCGCGACTCACGCGCAGGCATCACTATGGTTGAGGCAATTGGCAGGAGTCGTGGCGGCGGCAGCGATGTCGGGCTTGAGACGGCCAATGGGATGTCGCGGGGTCAGCTTTAGTCAGATGCTCCGCACTCGGCGCGGCATGGGGAGCAATGCTATGAATTATCCAGTCGCCAACACGACGCTTTTTCTGCTTTTACTGACCTGCAACACTGTCAAACACTTTGTTATAGTCTTCTGTCCAGAAAACCCGACATCCATCATGCCTGGCGCAGTTCGCGGACCTCGTACGCTGTACGACAAAGTCTTCGAAGACCACATCGTCAACGAGCAGGACGACGGCACCATTCTGCTCTACATTGACCGCCACCTCGTACACGAAGTCACCTCGCCACAAGCCTTCGAGGGCCTCAAGAACGCCGGCCGCAAGGTCAGACGACCCGACTGCACCCTCGCTACCACAGATCACAATGTCCCTACGGCGCCGCGCAAGAACTTCAAGAATGTCTCGCAGTTCGTGGAGGAGGAAGACTCGAGGATCCAATGTGAGACTCTGGAGCAGAATGTTAAGGACTTCAAGCTCACATATTTTGGCTTGGGCGACAAAAGGCAAGGTATCGTGCACATCATTGGGCCGGAGCAGGGCTTCACATTGCCAGGCACCACTGTCGTGTGCGGGGACTCCCATACCAGCACTCATGGAGCCTTTGGCGCCTTGGCGTTCGGCATTGGCACATCAGAGGTCGAGCATGTCTTGGCTACACAGACGCTTCTGACGAGACGGAGCAAGAATATGCGCGTCGAGGTCAACGGTGAGCTTGCACCGGGGGTGAGCAGCAAGGACATCATCTTGCACGTCATCGGGCAGATAGGTACTGCAGGAGGTACTGGCCATGTGATCGAGTACTGTGGCTCGGCGATCCGAGGCCTGAGTATGGAGGCCCGCATGTCGATCTGCAACATGTCAATTGAGGGCGGCGCGAGAGCTGGTATGGTCGCGCCTGACGACACCACCTTTGAGTACTTGAAAGGCAAGCCGCTCGCGCCACAGGTCGATTCGGCGGAGTGGAAAAAGGCAGTCAAGTACTGGTCGAGTCTCAAGACCGACGAAGGTGCTCACTTTGATGTGGATGTGCAGATTGACGCCAAGGATATTGTGCCGACAGTGTCATGGGGAACCAGCCCGCAGGATGTTGTGCCCATTACAGGTAAGGTGCCTGGCCCGGACGACTTCGGGGACGAGAATAAGAAGCGAGCCTGCGAAAGAGCATTGAAATACATGGGTTTGAAGGCCGGCACTCCAATGACGGATATCGAGCTGGACAAAGTGTTTATTGGCTCTTGCACCAACGCGCGTATCGAGGATTTGCGCATCGCCGCCCACATCATCAAGGGCAACAAGGTCGCCCCTAACCTCAAGCGGGTCATGATTGTTCCTGGGTCTGGTTTGGTGAAGAAGATGGCTGAGAACGAGGGCCTTGACAAGATTTTCACGGACGCGGGATGTGAGTGGAGGGAAGCTGGCTGTTCCATGTGCCTAGGCATGAACCCAGACATCCTCTCCCCGGGCGAGCGATGTGCCAGCACTTCCAACCGCAATTTCGAGGGCCGACAAGGAGCTGGTGGCCGCACTCACTTGATGTCACCCGCTATGGCGGCCGCCGCCGCCATTGTCGGTAAGCTCGTCGATGTGAGGAATCTGTCTGGTTACGAGCAAGCATTGCCTTCGGCGAAGAAGGCTGGCACCCAGGTCTCCGCCACAGCACATGTCGAGGATCCCGAGTCCGATGTCGATCTCGACAATATCTTGGACCATACAGAAAACAGCCAAGGCAACGTCGTGGACACCGGGGCTCCGCGCAGCTCCCCCGGCATGCCCAAGTTTCAACAGCTGAAGGGCATCGCGGCACCAATGGACCGAAGCAACGTTGACACCGACGCGATCATTCCCAAGCAATTTTTGAAGACGATCAAGCGAGCTGGTTTGTCCAAGGGTCTCTTCTATGCCTGGCGCTTCAACGAAGACGGCTCTAAGACCCCCGACTTCGTGCTCAACAAGGAGCCATATACCAACGCCAAAATCCTGGTGGTCACCGGTCCGAACTTCGGATGCGGTAGTTCGCGTGAGCATGCGCCCTGGGCTCTCCTCGATTTTGGCATCAAATGCATCATCGCGCCCTCATTTGGTGACATCTTCTTCAACAACACCTTCAAGAATGGCATGCTGCCCCTGGTCATCGACGACCAGGCCCAGCTGCAACACATCGCGGACGAGGCCTCGGCAGGCCGGGAGATCGAAGTCGACCTGGAGGCTCAGCAGGTCAAAGACGCGTCGGGCAAGGTGCTCGCGGAATTCAAGGCCGATGACTTCAGGCGGCATTGTCTGCTGAACGGCCTGGATGATATTGGTCTGACGATGCAGCAAGACGACAAGATTGCCAAGTTCGAGCAGAAGCGGACGGAGGAGACGCCGTGGTTGGACGGGTCGGGATACTTGTCGCGACATCGGTCGGGGGCGGTGAAGGTGGAGGCCGCGCCGGTCCCGAAGACGAATCGGGGCGAGGAGAAGCAGGAGCCGCTGGAGTGGTGAGCGGGGATCCCCCACCCCATCATTGAGATGACTGTGTGATGGGTTAATTTACCGGTCCCCTTCCCGGTCAATGGAAGAATTCTGTTCGCAGGCAGATTGTTCCGTTACGTATATGTCGCTATGATACGATGGCCCCCAACAAAACTGGAATATGCTGTTTTCACGTGTGGTTTCGATGACAATATCCTGGCTCGTCATTGTCTTGCCTCGACCGCATCGTAGAAAACCAAGAGATGA
Organism: Teratosphaeria pseudoeucalypti; assembly: GCA_013403795.1. NCBI lineage: Eukaryota > Fungi > Ascomycota > Dothideomycetes > Mycosphaerellales > Teratosphaeriaceae > Teratosphaeria > Teratosphaeria pseudoeucalypti. The sequence continues at coordinate 84,107 of JABBMZ010000088.1, forward strand.
GAACGAGAACCCTTCTCACGCCCCGTAGGCATTCCCTCACCATCCTCACCATCCCGCCGCCGAGTCCTCCCGGCCCCGAGCCTCCCTCACTAATCGTTCGTCAGGGCAGTCTCGAGGCGGGTGAGATCTAGTTGCCGATTTCTACGTCAGTGTCTTTTCACGGTGCAAGGACTCGTCAGCATCCTCGGCGCTTTTTCCCACCACGACTGAGGGACAAGTTAAGGAGATAGGATGACGACTGTAGTGTATTGTATTGTTTCTGGGAGGTTTGAGTGAGGGGCGGATCTCGTGCTGGTTCATCGCGTGGTTGCTGATGAACGGATGAGAGGAGGAGGACGGGGACGCGACGTGAGGTTGTATCGGGGTACTGGGTATTCATTTTTCTATCGCCCATGCCTCGTTGACGCCAGAGATGCAAGGGATCGTACACCGTACCGTAAGTGAGCCATGCCGCACGCGCGACTCCATATGCCTCCATGCCCGTGCTACGGCTCCTCCACGCCTACGCTATGCCCTACCCAAGCCAAGCGCCACCTCGTCATCACACACTTATTGCGTCGAACGCACGACGCTGTCGATGGCCTTGGCAAAGTACTCGACGTTATGCGTGTTCAAGCCCGCCATGCTGATCCGGCCGTTCTTGGTCATGTAGACGTGGAAGTCTTCACGGATCTTGAGGACCTGGGGCTCGCTCAGGCCCGTGAACGAGAACATGCCGATCTGCTCGGTGATGTGGGACCAGCCGCCGCTGCCGGAAGGACCGGGGGTGCCCAGCTCCTCGAGCTTCGCTCGGAGGGCCTTCCGCATGTCGATGATGCGGCCGGACATGGTGCGGAGATCCGCTTCCCACTGCGCGAAGAGGGCGTCGTCGTTGAGCACGAGGGAGGCAATGCGCGCCCCGTATGCGGGGGGATTGGAGATTTCGGCGCGCTGCAAGATGGCGAGTTGACTGCCGACCCGAGCGATCTCGTCCTGCGCGCTGGGCGTCGGCGCCGCGACAAAGTGGAAACAGCCTGCGCGTTCGCCATACAGACCAAAGTTCTTGGCGAAGGATTGTGCGATCATCATTCCGAAGCCTTGCTCAACAAAGTGTGCGATGGCCCAGGCGTCGGTCGCGAGAGAACCGGATGCAAAACCCTGGTACGCGCAGTCGAAGAAGGGGAAATGTCTCCGTCGCTTCATCACCTGGGCGATCTCCTTCCATTGATCTCTCGTCGCATCGACACCTGTGGGGTTGTGCGCGCATGCGTGGAGCAGGATGATGGAGCCTTCCGGGGCCGACTCGAGGGTCGAGAGGAAACCATGGTAATCGAGACCCTTGGTCTGCTTGTCGAAGTAGGGATACTGCTTGGTGGGCAGGTGGACGTTGGCAAAGATCTGGTTGTGGTTGGCCCAGGTCGGGTTGCTGAGGTAGATGGCCTTGGCCTCGGTGTGGGCGGGGCGATAGAATTTGCTCAGGAAGAGGCCGCCGAGATGCACGGCGCCGGTGCCCGAGATGGTCTGCAGCGAGATGGCACGTCTCTGGGCGATGGCCGGGGAGTCTCTCCCGAGGATGAGCTTCTGGGCGGCCGAGGTGAAGTCGGGGAGACCGGCGATGGGCAGGTATTCGTGGTTGAGGTCGGGGTCTCGGCGGAGGATGTCGTCGGCCTGCTTCACCACCGGCAGGACCCACGGCTTGGCGTTGTCGTCGCGGTAGGCACCAATGCCGAGATCGACTTTGTGGGGGGAGGGGTCCTTTTTATATGCTGCCATCAAACCGAACAGCGGGTCCTGGGCACCGTCGTTGATCAGCCTTCTGTCCCATCATGCGTGTGCCGAGCTATCTCCCAGATGGCTCCATGTCAACGGCACAGGAAAGGATGTGAATGACTCGACGGTCCGAAGGACCCGACAGTAGCTCATAACCTTCCTCTGCCGAGCCATATCATATGCCATGCCATGCCATGCGCTCCTTCCTATTTCGAACGTACCTCTGGCGCCTGCGGAACGACATCCGCGGCAAAGGCGGTCTGGACCATTTGATCCCCCGGCGAAGCCATGCTGATGCGGTTGACGTGGCCCTGTATCTGTCCCAGTCGCTGCGTGGCTTGCTCTTTCCCCACCGCGGGCCTGGTGAGGTGGGCGGAGGTGTGTGTTGTCCGGGATGACATGGTGGAGGAGGTGAGACGGAGTAATCGCAATCACGCTCGTTGGTCCCACCACGCGAGGGCTGATCCCGGCCGGAGGGACAGGAGTGGGGGCCGGCTGCTCGTCCCGGATCCACTTGCCGTGTCGGGGGTCGTGTTTCGTGGGTTGTGGGTCGTAAGGCGTGGGGGAGGGATGCGAAGGAGAGAGAGAGAGAGAGAGTGTGTGTGTGAGTAGGGAGAGGTGGAGGAGAGAGAAGGGTCAGATGTGTGTAGAGGGTCAGGAGGGGCCATATAATAAACGCATGAGCTCATTACATACATGAGAAGTAGGTGTGGTCGACTAGTCTAGTACTGTCCCGCCGACCATGGTCTGTCTGCCCGCCGAGTACCGAGGCCATCTGAGTCGGCTATCACGAGTGGGTTGGATCCCGAAGGTCACTTATGATACTTATGACTTCCATGTTCGTAGACTGCACACAGAGGATATCAAAGGACAGTACACATATACCTGTACAATCCAGATGCACAAGCCATATGCACAGAATTATTATGCAGCTCAAGCACAGCGTGGTGGTCTTAAGACACTGATCTGGCCCGTCTAAGTGTCGGGACACTGTTGTTGTTGTTGTTGTTCGCTGCGGCATTCCTGGACACACTTATTATCATCACCTTTTGTCCCACGGCCTTCCTCATCATCATCAGACATCCAGGTCATGTCCACGGAGGCTCCCAGGACGTCGCAAGGACTCTGGCGGGGCCGTCATGTTCTGGGGGTCGTCGAGGTCATGGACGAGATCACAGCCATCTCGATCAACACACGGCATTGGTTGTCCAGCCACTCGACGGACCGATTATGTTGACTGATGGAGGGAGCACATGGCCGGCCTCATAATGTGGTGGCGCGACGGCTTTCGTGGACCAGAGCGACGAGAGGTCGATGGACGAATCGACCGTTCCGCGCCGGCATGAATAATCTAGTAATTATGAATGGACGGCATGGGGATACTTCTATTATGGACAGCGGACAAACTACAGCCTGATATCCCTCCTCCTCCTCCTCCTACAGTAGGGGCATGTCCGGCGCCGACTCCGCTACTCCACTGGCATGATACATCCTACCTGTTGAAGCGTCAATGCAGTGGGACTGTCGCTCTTAGTCGAGGCCATGCTTCCGTCTCGGTGGCTCAACGAGCGTGCACACGTGACACAGCAGAGACGTCGTGCTGGATACCGTCGTACCAAGTCTGGTGCAGCCGCGCGGCCCACATCATGATGATAATAATGATCTGTTGTGAATACCAAGGTCATAGAACGTGTTAATTACAGGTCTATATACATCAGACGATTTTTACTATGTGTTACTTAGTAGGCGCTAACCCTATTAATTAAGGATATTACATCCTCCTCTACTAAGGCTTATATGCTCCTATAGAGCTAATAACGCTCTAATTATAAATAATTAAAGGAAGTAACTATTAGAAGCTAGTTATAAGCCTATATTATAACTACTATAATTACTACTACGTAGTCCTATATACTTATCCAGACTATCTAATCTATATTAGTAGTACTAAATATATCTATCTAATAAGATTTATAAACTACTACTACCTTAAAGAAGCGTAGCTAACTTCTAAAGACTAGCTATTAGAGTTAGAATAGTACTTATATACCTAATAACGTAGCTTTAACGCTAATTATAAGGTCCTATAAATACTAGTAGATAGTATATATTATTAACCTTATAAATACTAGTAGATAGCATACTATCGATCTTATAAATATTAATAGGTAGTATACGCTATTATTAGATTTATAGTATTAGAAGGTTAGTCTATAGAAGACTCTAGACCTCCTATAGAAACCTTCTCTATTATATCTATATCGACTTCTAACTCTTCCCTCTATTAGTATCCTAACTCTTCTCCTTTATTAGTATCCTTTATTAAGAACTTCTCTAGCTTTAATAACTTCTATTAGCAAAGATAGTATCTATCGCACATTACTCTAGCTCCTCTAAGGCTAGTAGTATTATTATTAGTAGTAGTTCTAGTAGTAGGTCTAGTAGTAATCTACTAAAGAAGCCTACTAATAACTACTATAAGAAGCTAGCCTTTATATGCTTATCTAAGCATAAAGCTAAGATCGAAGAGATAGTTACTTTAGCTAAGAAGATCGATATAGCTCTTAATAGCTTCTCTAGTATAAAGGTTAAGAGTAGTACTATAACCTATAAGTAGTATAAGACTATTATCTACATCTATAATAAGTAGCTATAACTAGTCTACGTAAAGTAGAGCCTAAAGGCTAAGTATATAGAGCTCTTTACTAAGAACTATAAGAATATAGCTAGCCTATATTAGCTAGAGCGTATGCTAGAAGTTAATAACGACCTAGAAATAAACCCTTATAGTAGTAGTAACTATATTCTTTATATCCTTACTTCTAGTACTAAGAGTACTCGCTTATATCTAGGTAATACTAGATATACGCGCTATTATAAGAATCTAAGTTCTTATCTCTTTAAGGACTATATTAGCTTTAAGAATAATAATAGTAATAATCTATTATTCTATAATACCTACCTAGGCTACTTATATAATAATTAGATAGTAGGTTGCGACTTTAGTACCTATACTACTACGCCTTATTGTGCTTCTTAGAGTCCCCCCTACTACTAAGGAAGATAGTAGTAATAATAAGGAGGATAAGGAGGAATTCGAAGGTTTCGATAATAGTCTTACTTAGCCTCTACTAGGTCTAGTAACCTATAAGAGCTCGGCTATATTAATTAGCTCTAATATCTTAATATCTAGCTAGTAGAGTAGTTATAGTAGTAGTAGTAGTAGTAGTAGATAGATAACTACTACTTAATAACTTTAGGGTTCTCTACACTTTAATAGCGAGCGCGTTTATAACTCTATTAAGATACTAGTATACTCTTCCTAGGCCTATAGCTCCTAGTATAGCTAGTTAATCTTTAACTTTAACTACTACTCTACTAACTCTTATACTAATATAATAAGATATCTACGCTAGAGCCTTACTTACTTTATAGCTTACTTTAATAATACTATAAAGAACACTAAGAAGCTATATAGGTAGTAGATACCTATATATCTATATTAACATCTTAAGAATATAATAGAGTTTAGTTTATAGTTTGTAGATCCTTGTATTTCTAGCTTCTAAGGAAGTACTTCTTTTAGAGGTAGTAATAGTTAAGTCGAGTCTTAGGCTTATTAACCTCCTTACTATATATTAGCTAAAATAATAAAGACCTTAGTTACTAACTCTCTCCTTCTATCTACCTTAAACTACGCTTTAGCCTCTCTCTTAGCCTATAAGCGCTATAAGATCTTTATACTATTGCTAGAGTATTAACTTCTATTATATTAGAATCCTAAACTTCTATTATATTAGGTTCTACTTAAGAATAGCTAATAGCGGGTATATTAGCTACGTTAGTAATTATATAACTAGCAACCTACTAAACCTTATTCTCTATAGCTAATCTAGCTAGTATATTGCCCTCTAGTAGACATATCTCTATTATAGTATTAGCTGGCTTATTAACCGCTATATGCTACTCTATAGTAGGTGCCTCTCTATAGGCCTTATTAACCCCTACTACTATAGCAGCTAGGTTCGTAACGCTATTATAAATATCTAGCTCTCTAGATATCTACTATATTTACTAAATAGACTACTTTAGTATAGTTAGCGTTATCTTTATTAAAGCTACTTACTTCTTTACCTTTTGCCTCTAGGCTTTAGTAACATAGCTAAGGAGCAACTTATTATTACTTATAACCTTAGTATTACCTTCTACTACTAAGAAACAACATACTCTAGTATATTAGCTACTATTCTTAATAGGTAACTCTCTTTAGAGCTTTAACTATTACTCTTCTAAAAGTATTAAAAGCTCCTTAATATTAGGAATATTATCCTTGTCCTATAGTAACTCTTCTATTACTAGCGTCAAATTTAAATAAGGAATCTTATCCTAACTAGCCTATAATAATCTATTAGGATGTTAATCCTAGAACTACTAAGCTATAGTATAATAAGCTGTTATTAAGTAGTTACTATAGACTAAGTGCCTTAAAATTCGGCTATCTAGGGTCTATAAAGCATACGTCCCTAGCTAATAGGCCTTCTTAATCTTAAATAGGCCAAACTACTTAGGCTTAAGTATTATTAGACTTAGGTTTCGTACTAATACCTATAATCCAACCCTTTAGTTTAGTTTATACTCCTATTCTAGGAGTATAGAAACTATTATTTTGTAGGTAATTACATAGTTTAGAAGCCTCTTATTTAGTATCTACTAGGTATACCTTATAATCCTAAAGCGCTTCTTATAGTTAGAGACTTCTAAAGACTCTAGCCTAAGTGTATTTTCGTCTTTAACGATCCTTAGGTACTAGCTATATACTAGGAAGAAAGGACTAAAACCTCTAATAGCGTACTATTAGTATCTAGTATAGAATAGCGCTTTATAAAGAAAGCTATCCTAGTACTACTTATCTATACTAGTATATATTTTAGTAAGTATCTTACTAAGTATGCTATTTAGGTTTTCTACCTTACTATTAGTTATTAGGTAATATAGCGTTATTAGCTAGTAATTAAGCCTTAACTATTAGTTTAAATAGGCGATAACCTTAGATAGGAAGTTCTTCCTATTATCTAACAGAAGCTCTCTTAGCGCTCTATAATAAGTATAGATTTTCTTATATAGGAAGCGAGCTATAGTCTCGTTATTAGTAGAAGGGACCGCTCTGGTAATAGGCTAACTAGTAGTCATATTAATAGTAGTAATAATATACTTATTCCTATTAAGCGTTTTTAGTATAGGACTAACTATATTAATAGCCTATCTCTTAAATAGTAAGAGCTTAGAGTCTAGTTATATATATAGCCTCTCTAGCTTCTCTAGTTTATCTAGAGGGCTGTTCTATATTAACTAACATACTAGATACTACTTAGTAAACCTCCTAATATCCTACCTTATAGTTAGCTACTAGGCTCTACTTTTATAGTAGCCTATTAGTCTTAGGAACCTAAAATAACTATATCTGTTATATATTGTCTATATAAAGTCTAATCTCTATAACGGTTTAAGCTATAGTATAGCTCCCTTACTATTAGGTAGAAGCTTTACTAATACTAGACTATTTTTATCTTCTTCTAGTAGTAATATAGTAAAGCTTATAGCTTCTTATTCTACTAGTTCTCGTAAATACTACTCTTCTAGTAGCTTGCCCTCTAGCTTATATGCCTTTATAGCTATCTTAAAGCTAGTATCCTCTATCCTCTTAAAGTATAGGATAGTTAATACTTCCTCCTTTAGCGCTTTAATAAAAGCGATATTAGTAGGACTGTCTTCTATAAAGTCTGGCCTTCTTAATATAGTATTAGGCACGACGGTCTTAGCGTCCTTCTAGTATTTAATATCTAGATAATAGTCTTAGAACTCTTTAGCCTAGTAGGTAATTCGCTTGCTCTAGCCCTTAGTACTATTTATAAACTATAGGCTCTAATAATTAGTAATTACTGTAATATACTAGCTATTTGCTATATAATTGTTCTATGTTTTTAGCGCTTTCTTAATAGCGAGCGCCTCCTTCTTATAGACTAGATAATTTAGCTCTACTCCCTATAACTTCCTATCGCTAAAAGCTACTAGCTAGAGCTTACCCTTCTTATTAGCTTAGTATAATGCTACTCTAATAGCCTATTTAGAAGCATCCGTTTCTACTATAAATGGCTTAGAGGTATTAGGAGCTCTTAAGACTAGTTTATCTAAAAGCGCCTACTTTAGACTTCTAAATATAATAGTATAGGTAGCTATCTATTTTACTAGACGGTTCTTCTTGTTCCTAATAACTAGATCGCTCTCCTTTAATAAGTCTAATAATAGAGCTACTAGCTTAGCAAACCCTCTAATATACCGCTAGTAGTAGCTAGTAAGGCTAAGGAATTACCTTACCTATATAGTAGTCTTAGGTATAGGCTAGCTCTTAATAACTTCAACCTTGTCTTAGAGAGGTCTAACCTAGTTCTTAGAGATATAGTATCTATAGAAGTCGACTCTTTAAACACTAATATAATACTTCTAAGGCGAGTAATAAAGCTCTGCCCTCTAAAGCCGCTTAAATACTTCTACTAAGTACTTCTTATAATCTTTAAGAGTCTTTAAGAAGATTAAAATGTCGTTAAGGTATATAACGTAGCTCTTCTAGAGCAGATCCCTAAGAATATTGTTTATTAAGTTCTAGAAAGAGGCTAGTATATTAGTAAGACTAAAAGGTATAATAAGGAACTTATACTTCTTATTCCTAGTATTAAATATAGTCTTATGCGTATTATTCTTATTAATAAGCAACTACTAGTATCTAGATACTAGACCGAGCTTAGTAAAGTACTAGGCTCTAGTAAAAGCGTCTAAATAGTCTTAGATCCTTAGTAATAAATAACTATTCTTTACTATTACTACGTTTAAGGCCCTATAGTCGATATATATATGCTATTTACTACTAGGCTTCGGCACAAATAGGACTACACTTCTCTATAGTAATATTAATAGTATAATTAAGCTCTTCTTAAGGAGCATCTTAACCTACTTTATCTATTCCTCTAGATACTATAGCGTAAGCTAATATACCTATTAATTAATAGGTCTAGTATTCCTAGTATTAATAGTGTGATTATATTTCCTCGGCTTTAGAAGCTAGTCTAGTAATAAGTCTCTCTATAAGGTAGAAAATCGATTAATAATCTCTTAGAATGTAGGGTTATTAGCTTTAGGAGTTATTAAGAATAATAGCTCCTATTTCGAGTCCTACTTCTCTCTCCTACTATAACTATTAGTACTATCCTTAGTAGCTATGTCGGTGTCTTTATACGTAGTATTAAGGTGTTCGTCCTTCTTTATCTCTCTTAGGATAGCTAGGTATATAACGTCGCTAATATGCCTTATATACTCTATAGACTATAAGAGATTTAGTAATTCGGTATCCTTATAGTTATAGATTTCGAAGATATTATTACTATATTCTACTATATATTCTATCTCCTTTATATCTTTTAGCTTAACTATTCTAGTCTGCTAATTAATATTAGGATTATAGCGCCTAAACTATTATAACCTATAAATAACTTTGTAGTCCTCTATATCGATAATACGAGCTAGAATAGTATCCCTCTATCTACTAATAGTATATAGTAATAGCATACCTATCCTAGATACTATAATATCTCTATTAGGTAGCTTAATTCGAGTAAATAGTATTATATATCTTATAGAGTAAAGTAACTAAGTAGCCTTCCTAGTAGAGATATAGATATTAGAAGTAGCTAAATTAAGCGTAAATTTTGTCTTTAACGCGTAGCCCTTCGGCTTCTAAAAACTCTATTAAGGATAATAAGATTAGATCCTAAGGCGACGATCCTTTTATATATTCTATCGATCTAATACTTAGGATACCTAGTAGCCTTCTTATTATCTACTACTATACTCCTATCGAGCCTATTATTAATCCTAGTATCGCCTATAACTATCCTATTACTCTTACTAAGTTTCTTAGTAAGATCTTTATATACTCTAGCGTTAGTCTCTCCTAACCTACTAGCGCTCCTAGCGCTCCTAACGCTCCTACTCTTACTTTCCTCCCTATCTAATAACATCTCCTATTCTCCTCTAGACTCCTATCCGCTATTATAACTTGCCTAGTCGTACTAATCTAGCGCTCTAGAGGTATTATTATTATCTTTAGTAGGCCTATTAGCCTTGTTATTAGGCCTACTTACTCTTTTACCTACTCCTTATTATCTTTCTTTAGCTTAGTATAATTCCTAGCGTAATATCCTTCCTTACTATAATTATAATAGCTGTTCTTCTTTCTAGCATCCTTATCCTACCTTTTATTATCTCTCTTATTCTTACTGTTCTTCTTACTATTCTTCCTACCCTTGCCCTATCCTAGTTTCTTCTATAATACTACTAATAACTCCTCCTCTATAAGAGTATTTAGCTTCTATATCTTAAAATAGGTGTTATTAATATTAATAGCCTAAGAAATCTACTTCTATAATACTTTATTAAAGCCCTATCGCTCTTTAGGGCTAAGTTCGTTATATAGGCATATAATATAGGATAGTAAGGCGTTTAGCTCGTCGAACTTAAGATATAATAGTAACTTTAGTCTAGAGACAAATCTATATAAGAATTCGAACTTATCTAGTCTTAGTACTAGCTCCTAACGCTTCTTAAGGAGTACTAAGTAGAATAAGTAAGCCGAGCTAGTCTGATTTATAGCTTCCTAAGACTAGTATTAGGCCTCTTAATACTAGATAGTCGAGCTATAGGCTCAGATAGCTAGGCTAGTAAGCTAAGCTATACGTAACGTATATATATATATATATATTATACGCTTCGCTTCGTAACTAAATAAAGGTAGTAATTAGTTTCTAACCTTACTCTATTATTAGAGACTAAGGCTCTATACGCTACTATATACCTTTATATTAATTACTTATTATATATGTTTTTAATTCTAATTACTCTACTCTAGTTATAGCCTATAGAGTACTTATAATAACTAGTATCCTTCCTCCTAGCTAAGTAGGCTCTATACCTACTTATATATAGCGCTAACGCGACGCTAAGGCTATAGGCGACTAGCTCGAAGTAAGAGAGATAGTTAATAAGAAGATAGCTTATCTTAAGTAAGAGAAGGTAGTACTAGATAAGGAGTAACGCCTCTATAACCTCTAAGTAGACGTAGTACGTTATAAGCGCCTATAAGTAGTAGGTTTCTAGGCTATAGAGGTAGCGACTATATTATCTATATAGTCTGCCGACTTACCTACTATACCTATATATAGCTTAGATAGCCTATACCTCGAACCTCTATTAAAGTTCTCTAATAAGATACTAAAGGAAGTAAGAACCTTTATCTACTATTTAGAGAAAATGTTCGTATTATTAGGCTAGGCCTATAGTAATACATACGCGTAGATTATATATATAAGTATATTCCTTAAAGAGGATACTTTAGAGACCTAGTATAATAAGTATAAGGTCTCGAACCTAGTACTAGACTATACTTAGAAGATATTTTGCTAGGAGATAGTAGATATAGTCGAGGATCCTACTAATTATAGGCTTACTATCGCCTAATAGTATAAGAGCGCTAAGTAAGGCGAAAAGTAGAGTACCTTATCCTTTACTATATATTTAGCTACGCTAGAAGAATAAATAGAACTCTATACGCCTATATAATATATATGATACTTACTTATAAAGCTACGTAGAATCCTAGGCGAGGCTATTATAGTCTACTATTAAGCGCTAAAGACTTAGGACGAATTAATCTCTTTAGTAACCTAGATTAAGTAAGTAGGAGTAAGAGGCTCGCGTACTATATATAAGTATACCGCTAGTAAACCTTATAACTAATAGGACTATAAGAAGCCTAATAAGGATAATAGTAAGAAGTTTAGAGGAGATTCCTAGAAGCTACTACTACCTCCGCCTACTAGGAGTAGTAGTAGAGTAGCTAATAAGAACGATAACTATTATAACTATAGTAAACCTAGCTATTAGGCGTAGGATTATTATGCCCTAAAGAAGAAGATAATAGCTTCTACTTATAAGGTAGAGGTAGTAGAGCCTACGAAGGCTTAATACTATACCTAGGCCTACTTACTATATAAGAGGTAGGTAGTAGTATATTAGGTAAGGGCTAGTTATTAGTCGAGGAGCCCTTCTATAGCCTTAACTATAAGTAAATATACCCTAGGTCTAGACGTAGCCCTAGTACCTACGAAGCGCCTATATAGTATAGTTATTATTATAGAAGGAGACAAAGTTAAGATAGATATATTACTTAATAATTACGTAGATATTAATATTATATCTTAAGCTTATATCTTATAGTATAGGTTTAAGTAAGTTGTAAGCGTGCCTCTTCCTACTATAGATTCGTTCTAGGAGAAGAGAGGCTAATATTATAGCGCGTATTAGCTTAAGATCCGACTAGTAGATAGTACTAGATATAAGAAGTATACGTAGGGTATATTCTTTACCTTAGATATAGCTAGAGCGCTAGTTTTACTAGGGCGGCCTTAGAGGCGCTAGTAGGCTATTATTATATATAGCGATATAGATAAGTAGCGTTATAGTAGCGTGTTATCTATAATACGTATACTTAACGCTAGGTGTTTCTATTAGTTACTAAAGACTAAATCTTATATATTTGTAGTCGCTACTAGTATAATAGTAGGACTAGTATCTCTTCCTAACGAAGTTAAGGACTTCGCTAATATATTTACTAATAAGAAGGATATAGCTAAGCTTAAGCGCGTTAATAGCTTAGAGTATACTATTATATTATAAAATAGTAAGAAGCTACCTTTTCGCCTTCTATATAATCTATTAGGAGTAGAGCTTAAGCTACTTTAGGAATATCTCGATTAGGCCCTTTAGAATAGTTAGATCTAGCGTAGTATTAGTAAGGCGGGTACTTCTATTCTATTTGTTCCTAAGAAGGATAGTACTATATAGTTATACGTAGATTACTAAGGGCTTAATAAGATCTTAATTAAAGACTAATACTCCTTATCTTTTATAGATAAGACGCTTACGTAGCTTAGATAGATAGTATAGTTCTCTAAGTCAGACCTAAAGGACATATACTATAGGATCCTAATTAAGGAGGATAACTACTAGAAGACTATATTTTATACGCGCTATAGCTATTTCGAGTACTTAGTAATACTATTTAGGCTAACTAACGCTCTTACGACTTTTTAGGCATATATTAACTAAGTCCTTATAGGCCTTATTAATATCTACTACGTAGTATATCTAGATAATATTCTAATCTATAGTAACTTACGTAAAGAGTATACTTAGTACCTACGCCTTATATTAGAATAGCTACAAAAATACGTCCTCTATACTAGCTAGAAGAAATATAAGTTCTATACCTACTAACTAGAGTTCCTAGGCTTTGTTATTAATAGCTCTAGTATATCGATAGATAAGAGTAAGCTTAGCGTAGTTAAAGAGTAGCTAGTACCTAAGACTCTTAAGGAAGTCTAGAGTTTCCTTAGCTTCGCTAACTTCTAAAGGCGGTTTATTAAGAACTACTTGAGGATAGTAGTACCGCTTACTATAATAACTAAAGGGAAGAGGAGCCTATTCTTATAGGAAGAGCCTAAAGAAGCTATATTTTATATACTTATAGTAGCCTTTACTATTATTCTAATCCTCTAGTATTACGACCCTAAGCTCCTAATTAAGATAGAGACAGATACCTCTAGATTCGCCTTAGGTAGTATTCTCTCCTAGCTCTTCGTAGGTAAGGATACTACTTATTAGTACTCTATTACCTTCTACTCTTAGAAGCTTACTCTAGTAGAATAGAACTCTAAGACCTATAATTAAGAGCTACTAGTAATTATCGAGTGCTTTAAGATATAGCGCTATTATATTAAACTAAGATCCTCTCTCTACTAGGCAATAGATTTACGCGTACGGAAGTAGCTATAGGAGGAATATATTATGTTAGGAAAGGATTATACAATTTTTGTACGAATAAATAAAAAATCCAAAACTTCTCTTATTTAAGAAGAGGAATTATCTCTTCTCTCTCCCCCTTAAATACTCCTCCTCCTAGGGCTAAGCTTATAGGGCCTTTATTAGAGGACTAGTAAGTTATAATCTAGTATAACTCTTCTTATTCTAACTTAAGTAGGAAGGTATAAGACTACCCTTTACTTTTTTTAATACTCCTACTTAGATATATGCTGTCTATAGCTCCTACTAACCCCGAGCAACTCCTACTAGCTTCTAATCCCTAGTCTAGAGTCCTCTAGAGGTGACGTGCCTCTTTGTCCTTATAAGAGAGGGTTATAAATTAGAATATGTTTGTCTTCTCTTTATCTTTATAATAGAGAATTATAAATCAGAGTATGTTTACTTCTAATATATAAATAAAGTCGTAAGCTAGAGCATACTTACTCTTTATATATACTAGTTTGTTGTTCGTCTAGCTTATATAAATGCCTTATCTTTATAGGTAGGTCCGACTCTATATAAAGTCATCTATCCTCCCTCTCTTCCTTAATATACTTCTTTAGTTGTTACCTCTCTAACACCTTAACACTTCTCTAATACCTTAGTATAGTATAATAGCAAGGTGTTCTACTAATTCTATTAGATAACGCTTTACTCGACGAGAAGCTTAGGTAGCTTATAGTTCTAAGCTCTAACGCTATAAGGCACCCGACTCTTAGTTATACCTAGCTCTAAGTATATATTCGATTCCTCTATAAGGCATACTACGCTAGTTGGTTTTCCTAGGTCCCTCTAGCATTTAAGGGTAATATAACCTATTTTTACATTACTTATTCGGGCATTATATTTCCTAATAATCTGGGTTTATAAGAGTATAACCTAAATATACCGACTAGTATAATACCTATTATAGCGGGCCTTATAATAGCTAGTACTACCTAGACTATAAACTAGGTCTAGTGTACTACTAAGTTAGGAGGCTAGTACGTTAGCCTATACGCTCTTTATTACTCTAACCTTAGAAATCCTTATCTCGAGGGCTCTTATACTAATTACTTTAGAAAGAACTAAAAGAAGTATTACTTGCTCTATACTAGAGTAGTAGGCGAGAATCCCTTAGGTTAGAGTAGTACTATAGGTTAGAGTAGTCTATTAGGCTAAGTTTAGAGTAGCCTATTAGCCTAAGCTTAGAGTAGCCTATTAGCCTAAGTTAAGGTAGGTAGCTATAACCTCCGGCCTCGTCTCTCTACTTCCTAGCCTATTAACCTAACTTCCTAAGCTCTAACTTGTCGGAGCCTAGGTTAGAGTCCCGACCTAGGCCTATAGCGTTAGAGAGATAAGAATCGTCGTTAGAGGAGTCTAGATCGTTACTAGATATCTCTAGATAAGTACTAGGAGAGTAAGCACCGTAGGTTGCTTACTAGTCTCGCGGATTGTTATAATAAGGCCTTCCCTAAGCCTTATACAAACTAAGAAGCTAGAGACCTCTTTACTATATAGTTTAACAAGACTCTATAGCTATATAAGGACATTCTAGTTAGGACTAAGCCGACGCTATTTACCTAGAGTAACCTTATTTATTATAGGATTTTAGTCTACCTCTAGGAGGCTAAATTCGCCTAGTAGGAATAGAGCATTCTTAGGAGGCCTTTAACTCTCCTAGATTAGGTAGCTAACTATAAGTTAAACTAGGTAAGTAAGAGAATTAAGGCTCTAACCTATTAGTACCTTACTAACTAGGCCTTCCTCTCCTAGCCCTACTAGCGTGCCTTAATTCCGCCTATAATTAAGGAAGAGTCTTTATTAAGCGAAAGGTCTGCTACTCTACTAAGGCAAGCTCTAGTCCCTATTCCTAATACGGCTTTCTAGGATATAAGCCTTAGTTAGAGATGTTAGAGCTCTAATGTTCCTAGTTAGAGGCGTTAGAGTACTAGGATTCTTAATTAGAGGCGTCGGTCGCTTAGAGAGACCTAGGAGGAAAGATAGGAGTAGGAGATCCTAGTAACTCTTTCTTCTCTAACTCGTTATCGACCTTCTAGACTAGATGTCTATATAACTAGTATAAGTCTAATCTTCTTACATAGGAGTCTAAGGAGTTAGCCTATTAGAAGTATATAGAGTAGTATCCCTTCTTCTCCTACTCTAGACGACTACGACATTCTACTTCCTACTAAGCGCTTGCCTTCTAAATATTAGCTATCTCCTAATATCGGCCTAGGCGCCTCTAGAGTCAAGTAGTACTTAGATGTTCCTTATTAGAGTCTATATCTTACTTGTCTAAGCCCTCTTATTATTATATAGAGACCTCCTAAGAATCTACTCTATAGTACTACTAAGGCAGATAGAGTAAGGGCTTAGTAAGAGTTCTATAGTTAGTAACAGTTTTACTAGGAGATTGCTAAAACGCCTAATAAAAGGATTAGTAGCGAAGTTTCTAAGTTGCCTAATATAGGTCTGTCTTAGGCTAGTCGTCGTAGTAGTTAGAGTAGTAGTTAGAGTGCTAATTATAGGGCTCGTAGTAGTTAGAGTACTTATTATAGGTCTAGAAGAGGCTGCTAGTAGTATAAGTATTCTAGTAGGGATTTATAAGTTCCTAGTAACAAATAAGATTACCTAAGGTAGTAGGTTAGTCTAGTAGTATATTATAGTACTACTCCCTAGTAGCAGCTATAATTATAGAAATAGAAAGAAAAGCAAAACAAAAAGATTACTTCTCTAGCTAAAGCTACTCTACTATCTTCTTAAATTAGGGTCCTAGTTTCGGTTTCGTTAGGCTGTTAGTAATTATATTAGAGGTCTTTATATAGCTAATAGAGATAATACCCTTCTTATAGAGGTCTCTCTAATAATAGTAGGCTACGTCGATATACTTTAACCTCTTACTAGTATATATATCCTTCGTAAGAGTAATTGCCGCTTAGTTATCTTCTTATAGCCGTACTATTAGTAATCCTATAGCGAATTTTATCTCCTCCTTAATATATAGGCTCTAACCGATATATCTTTACATCTTTATATCTCAAAGGATCTAATAGAGGAACTACGACTACTTTATATACCTCGCTATTACTATGTACTCTGCCTCTATTATCGAGCCTACCACTAACTTTTGCTTCTTACTAGCCTACGACACTAGTCCTCTAGTAAGTATAAACACATTCCCTAGTACTAAGATATAGTCTGACTTATCTATTATATAGTCTAAGTTAGAGTACCCTATAAGTATGTCTTATACCTTCGTATTATATACGATTCTAAGGTCCTTTAATAAGCGTATATACCTCCTAAGCTTCTTTAGAGCCTACTAGTAATATTTAGCTAGATCTAATATATACTAGCTTAGCCTTCTAAGTGCGAATATAATATTAGGTCTAGTTAGAACGCCTATATATATCTAGCTACTAATAGCTTCTTAGTATTCTTTCTTATCTACTCTAACATTATTAGGTCCTAGTACTCTAATCGCGTCGTAGCTATCTAGAGGTAATCGGGTTAGGGAGGTACTCTCTACTAACATTATAAGCTTATCTAGCACCTTTTCGATATAGTGCGTCTAGTCTAAGCGTAAAGTACTAGCTTTTTAGTCTCTAATAATCCTAACATTTAGAAGGTAGTTCGCTTCGCCTAGGTTCTTAATTTTAAAGAATATTACAAACTTCTTCTTAAACTAGTCTATATCGGTTATGCTTTCCGCTCCTATTATAATATCGTCTATATATACTAGAATTATCAGCTTCTAGGTAGAATAGACAAAGAGGTAAGGATTAGCTCTACTCTAAATAAACTCGATCTTCTCGATCTTTCCTTTATAGAGTTAGTACTAGTCTTAGGCTGCTTACTTTAAGCCGTATAAGCTCTTCTCTAGCTTAAGCACCTCGCCTAGGTTAACTCTAACTCTAGGTAGAGTATGTATTAGAATAACTTCCTTTAGGACTAACTCTATAAAAGCATTATTAACGTCGACCTAGTGTAGCTCCTAGTTGTTTATACATACTATAGCTATAAAGAGGCGAATAGTATTATGTCTAACTATTAGGGCGAATATATCTTTAAAGTCTACCCTAAGTATCTAGCTAAATCCTCTAGTAACAAGTCGAGCCTTAAACTTATTAACCGATCTATTAGTATTATATTTTATATCGAAGACCTATTTTAATATAATCAGATTAGCTCCCGCTAGTACGACTATAGCTTTATAGGTTAGGTTGCCTTCTAACGCTATAGTTTCTACCTATACGGCCTCTAGCTATAGGTGTCCCTACTTCTTATTAGAGACTACCTACTCGTACGTCTTTAGGATAGGTATCTTCTCTAATAGTCGTATTCTAGCTCCTACTACTACTAGGCTACATTCCTCTACGTCTACTATAAATCCAAACTAGCTATCCTTATACTAATAGAACTCTTCTTCTATATTTATACCTAATATTATATTATAGATAGTAATAAAGCTATTAATCGTCTCTATAGCCCTCTTCAACTTATCCTGCCTCCCTTCGTTACTCTAATTATAACTTCTCTTACTAGTCACCTTACTTAACTATCTTAGTAGGCCTCTATCTACTCTAACTTCCTCTATCTACTCTAACTTCCTCTAACCTATCTAATACTATCCTTATCTTCTTACCTAATACTAGAGCGGGGGGTGTAGGTAGAGCTACTAGCTCTTACTCTAGCTAGACCTGCTCTAACTAGCCCTACTCCTTCTCTTATTACTCTAACTTCTCTAGCTTGTTATTAGAGTTAAGGTCGTATCTCTTAACGCTCGCGTTAGGTTTTAGTAGCTATAGTAGTTAGATATATATCGCGACCCTATATATTATAGTTAGGCTCGGCGGCGTCGGGTTCGGCGGTAATAGGCGTGTCGGGTTCGGGTTAGGCTCTACTAGGCGCCTAACTAGTTTTCGCGTTAGTATAGAACTACTCTAATTCTTTAGAGTAAAGCTAAGTTTAATCTTACTCTCCTTACTTTCTTCGAAGAATTTGATAGATCTTATAGTAATTACCTGCCTTAAATTAGGTGCCTAGATCTTCTATATCTTTATAGTACCCTTAATATACCTAATAAACACTCTCTTACGTCCCCGATTTATTAGCTTATCCTTCTGCGAATCCTTAGGTATTAACTTTAGATTAATATATAAAACAACCTAGTACCCCTAAACGTGTATATAGTTAACTAACAGTCGTTTCTTTAACTAAGCCTCCTCTAGCGTTAGTAAGAGATCGTTAATCTTAACTAGGTATAGGTTATAGACATATTAGCTCGTAGTTAGAGCTTCTAGCTAGAACTTAATTAGGAGTCTAGCATCCTCTATTATCGCTCTAACTACCCGTTTAGTATCTCCGATATACTTCTTAGTAATACCGTTCGCCCTAGAGTCGTAAGCTTTAGTTAGGTTAAGCTCTATACCGTACTCTAACTCCTATTCCTTTAGAATAGATAGGAGTTTACCTATATTATCGCTTCTTACTACCTTAGGCTTTAAGCTATTAGTCTAAAGCTCGACCTTCTTTCGCTAACGTCGAAGTACTTTAGCCGAGTCCGACTTCTTCTTAAGGGGGTACGCCTATACTTTTTACGAGTAATTATTAATAATAATAAGGAAGTACCTATACTCTTCCCTCGATAGTAGTAAGGGACTATAGATATTAAGTAAGATAAGTTTAAGGATCTAACGCTTTTAGTTAGTTACCTTTCTCTACTTCCTCTTTATATTAGTAATTCTATATGTCTTATAGTTAAAGCTATCGACGACGGGTACTAGGTTCTTTAGTGTAATAACCTTATAAAGGGATCTTAGCTTAGATGTACTATAGTATAAGAAGCGACGATACTAGAGATCGTAGAGTTTATACGCGGCTTAGTTAGAGTTATCTATATCTACTATTAGAGTAAGTAGAGACTCTACTCTATTCTCTACTTTGTTAGTCTAAGGGACTAGGATACTATAGACTTTCTAGAGTTAATAGACACTATAGTAAGAATAATATTTAAGAACTAGATCGATGTTCGAGTTTACTATATAGAACGTATTAGGAAGTATTATTCTAACTAAATCGAATTCTCGGACAAGCTTTTAACCTAAGATTAGAGTAATACCTAGGTTTAGAATATAAAACGTAGGTACTATAAGACTTCTCCTAAACGTATTAGAGACTTCTATTATACCCCTATGTCTACTCTCTAAGAAGCTACCCCCGACCTTTATTCTTCTTAGACTAGTTAGGTTTAGGCTCCTAAAGAGATTCTTGTTATTAGATATATAGGCTAATGCGCTAGAGTTAAAAAGAATTGTACCTTATAGAAGCTTACTTTTATAATCGGCCGTAGCTTCTACTAACTCGTACTTGTCTTTACTCTTATTATTAGAGGAGTCTAAGCTCTTAGAGGAACTCGAGCACTCTAAATTAGAGTTGCTAGATAATAATACGCTAGCTTCGGCTATATATGCCTTATCCTTTTTATGCTTCTACTTACCCTTACTCTTATTAGAATGCTTCTTATCCTTCTTACCTAGTTACGACTTACTCTAACTAGACCTATTCTTCGCCTTCTTAAGTGCCTTAATCTTCTACGTTAGAGTCTTTAGGTCGGTTATATTCGCTTTTCTTCGGCGCTATAGGCTAGACCTCCTCTTATTCTTTTTCTTCTTTAGTATCTTTTAGTACTCTAATAGGCTTAGGTACTTAGGAATAAGATGTTCGGATAAGCCGTAAAGATAGTACGACCTAGCTCTTCTAGCCTCTATACTTATTATATAGTTAGAGCCTTATATCTAGGCTTCTTCTTTAAATAAGATATATATAATCTTTACGCCGTCCTTTATACCTATTAGGTCGATTATCTGTCTAAGATCGTAGTATTACTCTAGTAATGCGTTTAGTAACTGCTAGACTACTCTATTATATAAGTATAAGATCTTTAAGTCTAGCTCGATACTAGTAATCTTACGTAAGAGGCTCGATAGAGTCGTAAAGGCATTATTAATTATTATATCCTTATCTATCTCGTAGGTTATATACTATTACTAGTATACTCTTAACGAAGTTAGAAGGTTTTTAGTATACTTTATATTTAGGAGAGCCTATACGTCCGCGGCTATAATATACTCTAGTATTAGAGATAAGTCGATTTTATCTAGGCTCTAGGTTATCTCTAGGTTATCTCGAATAGAGCTATAGAGTTATCCTAGTACTACTTGTTAGTATTTACTAGCTTATACGTATAATTTCCAAATATATACTATAGATACCTCCCTTCTAGCGTAGTCGCTTATAGTATTATTCTAACACTCTAGCTTAAGAAGCTCTAATTAGCACTCTAACTAGCGGCTCTCTAACTAGTAGAGCTCTAACTAGTAGTACTCTAACTAGTACTCTAACTACCCTAACTAGTAGAGTCCTTACTAAGGTATATATTACTTATCCTAGATACTAACGTATTAGACTCTAACTATAACCTCTAGACGTAAGGAGGCGCCTATCGAGCGGGAGGAGGCGCTTATTAAGCGGCTAAAGGAGGAGGAGGTAGTTATATTATAGTCTCTCTAACTCTCGGAATCTTGCTATTTATAATCGCTATCCTTAGGCTAGCTATAAGAGGGGCCTTCTAATCTAGTAGCTATACGACCTTCTTTAATATAAGTAGTCGTATTACCTATTTAAACTAGAGCTCGTAGTTCGCTCGAGTAAAGGTAGGGACCTTCTTCTAGTTCTTAGTAGAATCTATAGTAAAAAGAATTAAAAATAAATAAACTAGTAAACTAAGAATAAATAAGAGATAAACAAAGTAGTAGTTTTAAGTCGAATCTAGTATAGTTTTTCCTAAGGTTACTACAAACTTTAACTATATCTAGGCGGTTACTAGGCGCTTTTATAACTTATATGTGCCTTAGGAGCTCTCTAATCGGTCCTCTAATTAGCTCTAGTCTTCCTATATAGTATAGTAGCGGCCTCGAGTCTGCCTTTAATTAATAAGTAGATTAAGCACACTCTTCTAACAAATTCGACTCCTAGCTATAGGCAAAACCTAGGCTTATAACCTGTTAAACTAAGATCCTCTCTCTACTAGGCAATAGATTTACGTATATAGAAGTAGCTATAGGAGGAATATATTATATTAGGAAAGGATTGTATATATATACGAACGAATAGTAATAAACGTCTCTCGTTTAAGAAGAGGAATTGTCTCTTCTCTCTCCCCCTTAAATACTCCTCCTAGAGCCAAGCTTGTAGGGCCTTAGTTAGAGGACTAGTAAGTTATAATCTAGTATGACTCTTCTTATTCTAACTTAAGTAGGAAGGTATAAGACTATCCTTCACTTTTTAATATAAACGCCTAATATTATAGAGCTATAAGGTATAATACGGCCCTAAGGATAGAGAACGCCTAGATTACTACCTAACCTATAACTAGAAGAGACTCTATAAGAAGGAGGATTCTTATTCTAGCGCGAAGTAGTATTAAGATTCTAGAACGAGTACCTCTTAGAGTAGTTCTAATATACGTAGTTAGTATATATCTTGCTAAAAGCTAAGCTTAGATTACTACTACTAGTAATATAATAGATATAGTAACTATTACTATTCTTATAGTTAGTATATATAAAAGAACCTTCGTAGATAATTTAATCCTTAGTTATACTAAGACTAAGCGCTCTAAGATAGTAGATATTCTTCTTAGAGAAGGAAGAACTAGTAAAGTTTAGGTAATACTTAAGCTTATATACTAGGCCCTAGTTAGAAGTAAAGATGTCCTAAGTAAAGATACTATTAAAAGGAGCTAGAGGATTTATAAAATAGGCTATTATAGCCTAGATAAGGTTCCTAATATAGCGTATCTACTCGAGCTTTAGAGACTACTTACTAGTCCTAAAATAAGTTAGTAGAGAACTAGTAAATATAAATAGTTAATAACTTATAAGAATAGCTCGAGCTAGTTTATATTAGTAAGGGTCGGATAAGTAATTCGATAGTTATTTAGATTATCTCTACTACTACCTAGCTACTACTACCTATACTAGTAGTAAGGGAGCCTAGACTAGGTTAATAGATAAGAGCTATAGTTAGTCGGAAGCTAGAGAATAAAAGAGAAGGTAGATATAAGCGAGAAGGTTTAGACTAGAAAAGTTAGAGACTCTTATACTATAGCTACTACCTAAGTTACTATAGTAACTATAGAAGTTATAACTATAAGATTTATAATTATAGAAGTTATAAGTATATACTACTAGAGTAGGTAATTAAGCTACTACTAAGAATAATATAATTAGTTAATTCGAGCTACTTATAGAGATTAATAAACTATTAGGCGTAGTTAGTAATATATATATATACTAGGGATACTAGTATATAACTAAGTAGGAGTATCAAATTAAGGTAGTTATAATCTAGTATTCTAGTAGGAGCGTAGAGAGGCCTAAGGTAGTTACTACCTTAGGTAGCTATTATCTAATCCTATATACTTAGTAGGAGTAGATAGTATTAAGGCTATATAGTCTAAAAAGAACTAACTTTAGTATAGTAAGATAGTAAGATAATTTATTAGCGACAAATTAGTTCCTAGATAATATCTCTTTAGTTACTACTTCTAAAGCGTAATTTAACTATTATATAAGCTTAGGTTTTAATACTATGTCGCTTTTTTATATTAGCGATACTATAAGCTTTATAATTAAAACTATCTATAATTAGAACTAGGTTCTTTAGTATAATAACCTTATAAAGCGACTTTAGTTTTATTAGGCTATAATATAGGAACTAGTAATACTAAAGGTTATAATTCCTAACTACTTTCTTATTAGAGTTATCTAATTCTTCGGCATCTACTATTAGAGCAAGTAAGAATTCTAGTCTACTCTCGGCGCTATTAGACTATATAATAGATATATTATAAATTTTCTAGAGCTAATATACTCTATAGTAGGAATAATATTCGAGAACTAGATCGATATTCGAGTTAACTATATAGAACGTATTAGGAAGTATTATTCTAACTAAATCGAATTTGCAAATAAGTTTCTAACCTTAAATCAGAGTAACGTCTAGATATAGGATATAAATTATAGGTACTAGAAGACTCCTCTAAACATATTAAAAATTACTATATTACTTCTATATCTACTCTCTAAGAATCTACCTCCGACCTGAACATACCTTAGCTATATTAGGTTTAGGTTCCTAAAGAGATCCTTCTTATTAGATATATAGGCTAATACGCTAGAGTTAAAGAGAATTATACCTTATAGAAGCTTATATTTATTATTAGCTATTACTTCTACCTATTTGTACTTATTATCTAAGTTATTAGAGGAGTTAGAGTACTTAGAGGAGCCTAAACTCTTAGAGTTAGAGTTATCTAATAATAATAATATATCTATATTAGTAGTATAGGCTTTACTCTTCTTATACTTTTACTTACTCTTATCTATATGCTTTCTATTCTTCTTCTCTAGATATAATTTACTTTAACTAGATTTCTTACTCTTTAGCTCTAGCGCTCTAATTTTCTAAATTAGAGATTTTAGGTTAGTATTTCTTTTACGTAGTAGGCTACTATAGCGCTTATATAGCTTCTCTTTTAATACTCTCTAAGCTTCTACTAGATATAGACATCTTAGGATAATATAGTTAGGTAAACTATAAAGAAAGCAAGTTCTATTCTTTCTAACCTTAGCGCTTATTATAATATTAGGGCCCTTTAGACGCGCCTCCTCTTCGAATAAGATATATAAGATCTTCTAACTATCCTTTATCTCTATAAGGTCGATATTATATCTTAGGTTATAGTAGTACTTAGGTAGGGCGTTTAGAAGCTACTAGACTACTCTATTCTATATATATAGTATTCTTGTCTCTAGCTCGATACTAATAATCTTCTATAAGAGGTTTAAGAGTATTATATAAGCGTTATTAATACTTATGTTATTATCTATCTTATATATTATATACTACTACTAGTATACTCTTAAAGATATTAGAAGGTTCTTCGTATACTTCGAGGCTAGTATAGACTATACATCCGCGATTATTATATATTTAAGAGTTAGAGTAGAGTTAATATTATCTAGACTCTAAGTTACCTTATATAGAATAGTTAAGTTATCTTAGAACTACTTATTAGTATCGACAAGTTCGTATATCTAGTTACCTATAATATATTATAAGTATATAATATCTATATTAGTAGCTAATAGTACTATTCCTTCGAGGATTAGGTCTCTCTAATCCTAAGACCTAGATAAGCTCTAACTAGCGCTCTATTAACTCTAATTCCTTAGCTTAGATAAAGATAGGTTAGAGGACCTTTACTATCGCTCTTCTATATAATATAAGAACTACTCTAGTATAGCTAGCTATTTGCCTTTTAAGTCTAACTAGAGCTCGCGTAGAGGTATACTAGTAAACTCGCTTTAGAGCTATATACTAGCGAGGATAAAAGATAGTTACTATATAATAGATAGTTCTAGCTATTAACTCGCTTATCTAAGAGATTCGGCTCTAAATATTCTAATATCTATTCTAATAACTAGTACCTCGCTATTTGTAATAGCTATCTTTAGACTCGCTAGAATTAGTACTCTCTAGTCTAGTAGCTATACGACTTTCTTTAATAAGAGAAGGTAGAATATCTACCTAAACTAGAATTTATAGTTCTCTTAAGTAAGAATAGGAACCTTCTTTTAATCCTTAGTAGAGTCTATAGTAAGGAATAATTATAAATAATTAGAAGAATATATAAGTAGATAAGGTATTATATCGAATTTCTAGTATAGTTTTAGAGAGTAACTACTAACTCTTACCTATATCTAAGTAGTTACTAGGCTCTTTTACGCCTTATCTATATCTAAGAAGTCTATCTAATAGACTCTAGTTATCCTATATAGTATAGTAGCGGCCTCTAGTCTGCCTTTAATTATCTAGTAGATTAAGTACACTCTTCTAACAAATTCTTCTTCTAGCTATAGACAAAACCTAGGCTTATAACCTATTAAATTAAGATTCTATACTTAATTTAGGTAATAGATTTATATATAGAAAGTAGCTATAGAAGGAATATATTAAGTTAGATATTATAAGTATTATCTAAGATAGTTTTTTATTATTTAGGAGAAGAGGAAATCTTCTCTTCTCTAACTAGCTAAAATATCTCTTAACTCCTAACCTAAGTTAGAGTAGGTCTAACTTATAACTCTATCTAAGTTAGCTCTTCTTAGCTTAATATAACTAGTATGCGACTATCTATTATATTTTAACAAAATCTACTATTATCTTAGAACTATAGTATCTCTAATACTAGAAGAAGTCCTAGGAATAGTCTAGTTTTAAATACTATCTAGCTATATATAAGAGTATGTCTTAATTCTATACTAACCTAATAAATTAAGAAAGATCTCTATAGGGTAAGTACTAAAACCTCGGCGCTTAATACTTTTTATTCTATAATATATATTAATAACAAGCTTATATCCTCTACGTATAGCTATAGGTCGATAGAAAGCAGAGGATCCACACTAAACCTACATTTTATAGGGTTGTCTATAGTCTAAACTAGTTAGACTAATAGCGCTTAATTTCTTCTACTATAGGTAACTACATAGGAATCCCTACTACTATATGTTTTATATTTTCTAATTTTTGTTGTTTCTCTTTTTTTTTCTCTCTCTTATAGGATAGTTAAATACATAATTTAGTTCCTAATAATAGGTCTAGCGATGTTCTTCTTTCCTTCTACTATACTATATATCTATACTATATATATACTACTAAGATAGTCTAGTTTCTACTCCTTACGCTAGCTAAGAAAAGCTTCTAACTTCTTCGACGACGCTTAGACTCGGCGCTAGACTTAGAGTATAATAGTCGTCGGGTAGATATTCTAATACCTATACTTAGTTATATATAGTCGATTACCTAGAAAACTACCTTATAATTCTCCTTCCTTAGATAGCTTCTTAGGTTTCTTAGCCCGACTATACCGTAGAATTATAATTTCTCTACGTTAGTACTACTTATATTACTACTAGACATATTCTATACTATCTACGTAGGAGTCGAAACAAATATAAGCTATAAAGTTCTATTATGTCCTATAGTAGTATCTACGACTATAGCGAGCGCTTATTAAATTCTCTTAGTAGTATTTATAAGATCGACGACGTATTTAGTATTACCTATAGTATTAAGCTTAGCCTTAAGATAGTATAAGTAGATAGTAATCTTATATCTATTTTTCTAATAATCTGCTAGTAGCTAGGTTTAGTAATAGTATTATTTAGGTCTTAGAATATAGAGTTATTAAGGAGCCTTAACGCTAGTACTTAATTAAAATAGTAGCGTTTATGTTTAGTAGACTAGACTATTCTTTATAGAGTAGAACTACTCTAACTCGCCTCTAATAAGTACGTAGTATATTTTGTTAGCCGCCTAGAGCTAGACGTATACGAAGTAGTTAATCTTATTACTAATAGTATAGAAAACTAGGTTACTTAGGATAGTATAACGTTCGCTCTATACTTTATTATTGCGCTATTACCTAAATATATGCCTACTTCTAACTACCTTCCGAAATAGAAGACTAATATATTATATATGCCTATCTCTATAAATATTATAGGTCTAGAAGTTATAGTAATCCTCGACGTTTACTCGAGTATAGCTTAGGTTACCCTAGTTATACTTAGGACTTAGATTAGTTAGTAACTTCGGATCCTACTACTCGAAGGATTTATTACGTATCTACTATAGTTCTATACTTTTATAGCGTATACCGAGCTATAAGCGATTATCGCTAGGCTATAGATCTATAACGTAGAGGTATATAATATAAGTAGTATTAATATTACTAAGGTATTAATAGCTATAGTATTTGCGCTTAACCTTAGAGATATATAGTCTAAGTATAGCTACTTCCTATATTATATCTTAGTAATTACTAAGGATTATTGCTACGCTTCGGTTCTCTAGCAAACCCTTAAAATATCGTATAGTAATAGTATAAACTTAGTAATTATTATTTACTATATAGTACTCCTAGACTAATTCTCTGCCTAGATCTTCGACACAATAATAGAATTCGATGTTATAACGCTTTTACTACTTATAGTAAATATAGATAACGATAGTATTCGAGCTATAGCGTATAGCTAATATTCCTATAATTTGTATGTTAATCTCTAGCGTTCGTATCCTAACAAAACCTAGCCTATTAATTAATAGGTACGTAAACTAATTATCTATATCTAGTTCCTAGTAGTTAGGGGCATTCTATACTAGTTTCGACTACTCTAGGTTAATATACTAAATCGTAGCGCCTTTAAAGGTAAGAGTAAGGCTACTACTACTAAGCTCGACCTAGTAATACTAGTATCGAACTAATGTCCTATATAGTATAGTCTCCTAAGTTAGTATAATAGTAATAGAATTTATTATATTATATAGCTATATTATATGTGTGCTATTAATATATTATATAATATCGGTAAGGTATAAGTAAGGCATTAGTACTTATATAGGTGGAATAGAGATAGGCCCTAGTATTCTTATAATACTTATAAGAGTAAGTATAGTCGTTATATAGCTTAGGTACGCGAGCCTCTAGATCTGCTCCTTTAACTCTATTAGTAAGTAATATAGACTATATATAGGACTATCGTACTCTATAACTACTTCTATAATAACCTACTATACCTAGTCTCTTATTATAGATTCTATTAGCCTAGAGAGGAAGTCTAGCGTACTATATAAGACTAATACCTTATAGGCGGTTAGATAAGTAGGCGAGCGTAGTAGCGCCTAGATAAAGTTCTAGTAGCTCTTATACTACCTACGATCCTTTAGTAAAGCTTATATAGATTTATTAGACTATAGATATAGGTAGTAGGTATTTATTAACGCTATAGATATATTGTCGAGTAGCTTACAACTTATAGCGAAATTTATTAATTCTAATAATAATACAAGAGGAATAGAAGAAAGAGTTCTATAGGTAAGGTAATTAGTATTAGAAAGTCCGAAGACCTAAGGACGCGCCTACTCGAGTATAGTAGCGTTAGTACTATATATAAGTATGCGGCCTCTATTAGTACTTCTAATAGTTAACAAACTATATAGTTAATACCTTTAATAGTTAATTAGTTAGTATTAGAGCTAATAGTTAGTTAATAGTTAGTTAATAGTTAGTTAATAGCTATTTTATAATAGTTAGTTAATAGTTAGTTAATAGCTATTTTATAATAGTTAGTTAATAGTTAGTTAAAGCCCTAAAATTCTAATAGTTAGTTAGTTGATTACATAGTTAATTATATGCTAAGACAGTATAAATCACGAAATAATGCCTACTACTATACCGATATAACGCCGAGTAGCTCTAGAGTTAGTATTTAGGCAAAATAATCGAGAAGAATTAAGAAGAATTAAAAACTACCTACCTTACTATTATAATATTAATAACATCTCAAAATATATCAACTAACCAACTAATAGTTGAGTAATCTTATAGTTAGTTAACTGATATAAGAAGCTATAGTTAGTTGGTTAATAGCCTCAAAACAACGATCAGTCAGTCAACCGCTAAGAAGGTTGGTTGACTGTTAGAAGCACTGGCCTCTATCAGGCTAGCCATGTTAAGTACATAGTACTACCTACAAGTTGCGAAAATTGACTGAACTTGGAACGTTCACAGGTGAAAACGCTCGGTATTATCTGCTCCGGAAGCCGAGTCTCAACATGTCACACCATGAGGTGTTGGTGATTGCATGCACTAATGCGGCACCATCTCACCGTATGTGCAAAAGCGTGCTCCCCGGCGACTCCGCGACCGCCTAGCTGAGGGTACAAACTTCCAGGTTGCCATTGTCCTCGCATTCTAATGGAGGTCTTAAGCTGGCAGACCGCAGAACGGGCATTGAAGTCCACCCGAATATCTTCGTCAAAAGAGAGCTCAGACCATCCAAATTACTGCTAGACATAAAGTGACGTACAATGCAGCCTCCCATTAACTCGAAAGCGCGTCTCGAAAATGAGTACAAGCTGCTGCGATATCTCACCTAGGAAACCAGCATTCCCATCCCAGAGCCAGTCCGCTTCTCCCTTGAAAACGGCATAGCTGTGCTTGAGACGTCTAATGTGGCGAAGGAGGCGGTCGCTTTGTCGGATTACCTGGGGCAGGATCGAGAATCGATTGTAGACAAAGTTGGCCAGGAGTTGATAACAAGCATTATACCGAGTTTGCAAAAGCACACTTCGCTTATTATGGGAGGGCTCAATCAGGACGACCAACTTCTCCTTCCACCAAGGCTTACTACCGGTCACTTACAGCGCTGGCCTCGCGTAGAGAACAAAGCCGAGCACGGTGACTTTGTTCTCTGTCACAACGACCTCGGCCAAAGCAACGTCTTTATTCATCCTATCACCCACAAGATTGTGGCCATTATCGATTGGGAGTACGCCGGATACTAACCCTCGCGGTTCGAAGCCCAGCTTTGGCGCTACCATCCTCACGACCAGGACTGGGAAGCGCATCATCCTGAGGAGAGTCTACGCTTACTCGAAACCCTATCCGGACGCACGAACCCGTGATCAGCTTCGACGCCACACGTGCGAGTCTTGGAGTTTTGGACCTGCACCTAGAAGCGCAGCAATCTGATTCCCATCCCAGTTGGGGATAGGTCACGGCAGTGTTTTCTGCATTCTACGCAAATCTTACCGACTCAGGATACCGGTACCCTCTTGATCTTCATCGACAGCCGAGCAACCGAGATTATATAGAAGTGGCCGAACCCGCGTGTAGACCGGATGAGCGACGTTGGTGTGCCCTTATGGACGCTCACCATAAGATGGTCGCACTCAGTCTTGGCTACAGTACGACTCTGCTGACAAGCATAGTGTTCGTTGCTATTCAGGACCGCGCCGGCATGATATTGCAATACGGCCTGCCTTCAGACAGTTCTACTATAGCCTCAGCCGCGATATCAACAGACGGCACAGAATTACAGAACCTACTTATTATCCGACTGGTTACGCTTTACATATGTCTTACATTCATTAGCTTGTCAAACGTTCCTGGAGGTTTGAAGCACAAGAACCCTTCTCGAGGAGGCATGGATAGCGATATGGGCAAGACGAGGTCAGCGGTAGCACGGCTCATCATGGCCTCCGCCCTGTGTCCCCCAAAGATGACATCTCTTCGGTCACTCACCATAACGGGAGACCCGAGCTACGCTTGATCCGATCTGGAGTCTCGCGGTTGAGATGCTTGACGTGCTTAATGGCGAACCCGAGAATCTCCAGCCAAGGGACGTTCTGAAGACTGCATCATTGATATGGATGTCAGGGTTCGGTGTCTGGATCGATCGTCACGTAGCTGCGTACGACTTTAGAGAGGGTGGCCATGTGATCGCAGAACTTCTGCGTCCCGAAGTGCATACCAATGTTGTCGCTGCCAGGGAAGATGTGACTCTACCTATCGCTTCGAAGGAGAATGCAGGACATTCGAAGCGCGTTCTGGATACCGGTAACCGGAGACGAAGCAGCCGAGTAGAAAGAAGACGGAAACGGGCATCGCTGACGATGGACGAATTCGACCAACTCAATGAGATGTACGGAGTATTTGTTGGTCTAGGAGATGCCTGAGGTGTGTTGTGAATGCCAAGCACACTAGTTGACGGCAGTGCCGCCTTACGTCAGCCAAGAAAAGCTTCCAACTTCTTGGACGACGCTTGGACTGCAAGGCCAAGATATCAACTATCGGCAGCTTGTCGCGTGTCATCATCGCGTGTATTTCAGCGCCGCCGGGATCAACTTCTGGCTTCGGCGTTGCGCAAGTGACGTTCTTATGAACCATGGCTCAGCCCACCGCAAACACTAGGTACCTTATACAGAACTTCACAACAAGAAGGCGTGATCAAGACGGTAAGTATTATTGCTTTCCTCTGCTACATCCACACCTTTCTTCCCATCACAACCCGCAAAATGCTTTCCCTTCTCCTACTCCCAGCGGCTGTCTTCGCCCAGACCCAGCAACCACTCTACAGCACCTACACATTCAATCCACTGCAGCATCTGGCTGGCATAGCACCATACTTTGAGCCCCAGGATCCCCCTCGGTCTCCCAGTCCTCCCCAAGGCTGCTCAGTGACCAAAGCTGCATACCTGGTCCGCCATGCAGCCATCAACGCAAACGACTACGACTATGAATCCTACCTCGAGCCTTTCGCAGACAAACTTGCAAACTCTACCGTTGACTGGAGCAAAATACCCGAACTCAGCTTTCTGAGCACCTGGTCACCTCCAGCAATCGAGGAAGAGGAAAGGGTGACTAGGACTGGCAAGTTGGAAGCCGCCCAGCTGGGTGTGCAGATTAGCTATCGGTATCCCAAGCTCAGGCTGCCAAAGCGAGTATGGACGAGTACGGCAGAGAGGACGGTGGTTAGTGCTGAGAGCCTGATCCGCGGCCTGGAAATGGAAGACAATGAGATCGAGCTGGTCCAGGTGTACGAGGGCAAGGAAGCTGGTGCAGACAGCTTGACGCCATATAGTTCATGTTCTGCATACTCAGGATCGGCCGGCAGCAAACAGAGCTCGCAGTACGTGAAAAAGTACACAGCCCCAATTCTCGCGCGCCTCAAAGCGCAGGCACCTGCGTTCAACTGGACCAGCGACGACGTCATCGGCATGTTCGAGTGGTGCGGCTACGACACCGTCGTCCGCGGCTCCTCGCCCTTCTGCAACGCCAAAGAATCGCCCTCCGATGCCGGCCTCTTCACTCCGGACGAATGGCTGCAGTTCGAGTATGGTCAGGACATCATGTACCACTACAACTCTGGATACGGCAGCCAAGTCTCCGCGGCCATTGGCTTCCCCTGGCTGAACGCTACCATGAGCCTCCTTTCCAGCAACGCCAACACCACGGCCATCGATTCCAACCAAACGCAGAGCGAGGACCAAGATCTCTACATCTCCTTCACGCACCGCGAGCTCCCGCCCACCGTCCTCGTCGCCATGGGCCTCTTCAACAACAGTGCGTTCTCCGGCGCCAACAACCCGAACGCCACGATGCCCCTCGACCAAATCAACTACGGCCGCCGCTGGGTGAGCTCGCACATCCTGCCGTTCCTGACGAACATCGCGATCGAGAAGATGGACTGCTCCGCCTCGTACGGATACGAGAACGCCACGGATCCGGTCTACTACCGTGTGCTGGTCAACCAGAGCCCGCAGACGCTACTCGGGTGCTTCGACGGACCGGCCGAGTCTTGCTCGCAGGGGGCGATGAGCGAGTGGTTGAGCGGTCGGGCGGAGATGTTTGGGGATTACAGTGCGGTTTGCAACGTGACGTATGGGAATAGCACGGATGTGTTGAGTATCTACAGCCAGGATGTGCAGGGTGAGGTGGTGGGGAAGAGGCGACGGTAGTTTGTGTTTATGTACCTAATGTTTTGTAGTCCTTGAGAATAGGACATCGCATTTACGACAGCTGGACGGATAGGTGTGCCGTGCTAAGGGAGTAAGTGATCCAATGACATCAAGTTAGTTTTGATGGCGGATCGCGAGATGCGCATTTCTGCCCTTTTGCACGGGTTGTCGTGTAGAAAGGGTGGAGCTGGTGTGGGGTGCTCGTGGGCATTCAGATGCATCAATTCGAATTCGGGGGAGATAGAGAGGCCAAATTATCCTCGCCAGCATTGCCTTCACTCTCCATACGCAAATACCTAGCCATCATCCTACATCCCCTCTCACCCCCCCACAAACACAGCCCTCTCTCTCGGCACCCTCTCGCCCTCCCACGCCAACCAATCGCTCCGGGTGGTCGGCAATAACCCCATCCCATTCACCTTCCACACGCCCAGCGCCAACGCCAACAAATTACACCCGACGAACGCCAACTTGACCAGCACCATCTGCGGGCGGTTGCCCTCGCTCTCCAGGGCGCGGAAGGTGGCGGGGAGGTTCAGCACGGCGGTGACGGGGTTCTTGAACAGCATGAAGACCATCATGATGCTGAAGATCTGCAGCGAGTTGCCGGTCATGTACATGCCGACGGCGTTCATGGGCAGTTGTTTGGCCGGGGCCAGGGCGATCTCCCAGGCTTTCTTGAGCTTGAGCGTGTCCATTTCGGCTTCGGTGGGTTTCTTGCGGGCGGCGGATTTGGTGGTGGTGGTGGTGGTGTTGTTGGTGTTGTTGTGAGGTTTTGGGCGGGTGTTGGGGCCGCTGAAGGGGTGGAAGCCGGGGGGGTCGGCGTAGGTGCCGGGTCGGACGAGTTTGGTGGTGGTGGGGGGTGGGGAGTGCAGGTCGGTGAGCCATTGGGGCGGGAGCTCGGTGGGTTGCGACATGCTGGCGGAGATAGAATGGGATCTCTTGTTGGTGTAGGTGATGCTCGTTGTTGCAGCATGTGCAAGTGCCAAGCTCGGGCGCTCCTTCCAGGTCCGGGACCCGGCTTCACCTTCCCGGCGTCGATCGAGCGACTAACCGGTTTGAGCAGTTGCGAGGCAGCACCTCCGATGTCCCACGTTGTGACTACTAGGACCAGTATTATTACATAGACAGTGTTTGTTCGAGATACCTCATGTAGCACGACCCGACCGAGCAGGCCTCGACCCTCCCTCCGATCCTTCCGCACCAACCTGGAACGTGATCAGAGCCCCGCATCGATAGTCGCACCTTCCCTTGACGGCACGCGCCCAGCTGCAGCGACACATGGGAAGTACTGGACGACTACTACTGGCCTGAGGTGTGCAGCCATGAGCTCCAAGGAGAATGATGCGAAGCTCTTCGCCCGAGTATGTTTTAATCTCTTTCACTCTCCCCACACCTGCATGTCCTCAGGCATCCATATGTTCCTCCATACCCCCACCGTCGCCTCCCCCGCCGTCCGCGTCCACCACTTCGCCTCCTTCCCCCTCTCCTCCCTCTCCTCCCCCTCCGCCCTCTCCATCCCCGTCCCCTACCGCAATCTCCTGACCCCCCATGGCCTCTCCCAGGGCAAAGTCGCCGAGCTGCGCCTCGAGCTCCAGCAACCCGCCTCCAAGAAGGACAAGAACTTCAGTGCCAAGAAGATCGCCCTCAAGAAGATCGTCGCCAACATGACCATGAGTAACAACGACATGGTCGCCTTGTTCCCCGACGTCATCACCGTCATGGGCATCCCGAGTCTCGAGATCAAGAAGATGTCCTTTCTCTATCTGGTCAACTACGCCCGCATGAAACCCGAGATCGCCCTCAAGGCCTTGCCCGTGCTGTCGAATGATCTTGAAGACACGAATCCGTTGATGCGTGCCCTGGCCTTGCGGACCATGAGTTACATCCACGTGCGCCAATTCGTCGAGGCCACCACCGGCCCACTGAAGCATCTATTGAAGGATTCCGACCCGTATGTGCGCAAGACGGCAGCATTCACCGTGGCCAAGCTGTACGACCACGACCGGCATCTGGTCGAGGCAAGCGATCTCATCGACCGCTTGAATATGATGCTCCGGGATGAGAACCCGACCGTCGTCTCGTCGGCGTTGGCGGCACTCATGGACATATGGGAACGGAGCGAGAGCATCAAGCTCACCATCGACTATGCGAACGCGTCCAAGATCGTGCAGATCCTGCCAGATTGCTCCGAGTGGGGACAGACGTACATCTTGGAGGCTCTGACGTCGTACGTCCCGCAGGATACCCAGGAAGCCGCACTCCTCGCCGACCGCATAGCCCCGCGGCTGTCACATACCAACTCTGCAGTCGTCTTGACCTGCATCCGAGTCATACTGTATCTGATGAACTACATCGACGACCAGAAGACCATCGCGAGCCTATGCGCCAAGCTCAGTCCGCCCCTGGTGACACTCCTGAGCAAGGGGCCCGAGATCCAATACCTCGCACTCCGCAACGCCCTTCTCATTTTACAGCGACGACCAGAGGTCCTGCGGAATGACATCCGGGTCTTCTTTTGCAAATACAACGATCCGATCTACGTCAAGGTCACCAAACTCGAACTCATCTTCATGCTGGCCACGGAGAAGAATATTCGAGAAGTCTTGACTGAGCTACGCGAGTACGCCACAGAAATCGATGTGCATTTCGTCAGGAAGAGCGTGCGGGCGATTGGCAAGCTCGCCATCAAGATCGAGCCAGCTGCCAAGTTATGCATCAGCACGCTTCTGGAATTGGTGGCAACGAAAGTGAGCTATATTGTACAGGAAGCAACGGTGGTGATCAAGAACATCTTCCGGAAATATCCGAATCAGTATGAATCGATCATTTCGACGCTCTGTGAGAATCTGGATAGTCTGGACGAGCCGGAGGCCAAGGCAGCAATGATTTGGGTGATCGGCCAGTATGCTGATCGAATCGACAAGTCAGAGATCCTGCTTGAAGACTTCCTCGACTCCTGGGCCGATGAAACGCACGATGTGCAGCTGGCTTTGCTCACCGCGACCGTCAAACTGTTCATTCAGCGTCCTACCAAAGGCCAAGATCTCGTACCCAAGGTGTTAAAGTGGGCGACCGAAGATACCGACAACCCAGACCTGAGAGATCGAGGATACATGTACTGGAGACTTTTGAGCAGTGCACCGGACAAGGCAAAGGAGGTGGTCATGGGCGAGAAGCCCGCAATCACCGCCGAGAGTGAGAAGCTGGACCCTATCACACTGGAGGAGATGTGTCTCGTAGTTGGCACCCTCGCGACCGTCTACTTGAAACCTGTGCAGACCGTCTTTCGCTCCGCGCGACCGCGCAAGCTAGCTGAGAGCCCGGCGCTGCAGAAACACACGCTGCCCAGCACCCAAGCTCAGAACGCGACGAATCTGCCAGGGCTCAAGCCAGTGTTTGCAGACTCCGCGCAAGGCAACGTCTTGGACGAGGCGGACGCGCTCTTCGCATCCATGGGTGGAGGAGAGCAAGCCATGCAGGGCGGGGGCATGTTTGCAGACTCGCCGAATGTGGCATCGCAGAGGGAGCAGGGGAACATGTATGTGGTGAACCAGGGGCAGGGACTGGGCCAGATGCCGGCCATGACGCATGTGCAGAACGGAGAGGGCGACCTACTGTCGTTCTGATTTGTTCGGAGCAGCACTGTGTGCAGATGTCAGGATGTAGGGAGCCTCAAGTATCATTCACTACCTGCATGCCTCGAGTGCCGATTTCACGCAGTCTCAATGTGCGCAACTCCCTCGCATATCTCCTAGCCGGAGTGCCCTGCTCGAACAATGAATCCGACTCGGTGAACACGAGGCCTTTGTCATCATCGCAATGGGGCCCGCACATCTGCTGCACGGCCCACGAAACCTATCATCGACACCTGTCGCACGACGCGATATGACCCTCATGTTTTCCCCCCATACCAGCCGACCAGATGACCCCGTTCGCCTCTCAATCTCCCCGCCAAAAGCTGGCGTTAGAAGAAACCCGAGGGATGATCCGATCTCATTTTTTTTTCCTCTATCGGTGTGTTTGGGTCAGTAGGTGGGGTGGAAACACTTTGGCGAGCAGAGAGCGTCGTAGCCTTTCCCATTTATGACGGCCGAGGAGAGCAGCAGGCTGCATACTCTGGCTGTTGGGTCGGCGCGGAGGGCGAGGGGGAGGGGGTGTTCTTTTGTTGTTGCTGAGAGGGTGCCTGGTTTGAGGCGGTGTCCGGTGATGACTTCGTTTTGGTTTCGAGGTGTTTTTCATCCACGTCGTGGGGTTTGGTGTAAGCCATTAGGAGGGCTTTCCGATGTTAATTTTCTGCGGAGGATGGGAGGGGGGGAGTGCACATTGGTTGGTTGGTGTTCGGCCGCAGTGGTATAACACTGATTCGAGCTCCGGGTGACGTGGAGAGAGTATCGTGTGGTTTTGGGGGGGATCAAGGTCTAGGTCGGCGCGAGATGGGTTGCAGCACAGCTTCCTGTTTGGGTAGGGTAATAGGCTTGGTGTAGCTGCGACAAATAGTACTTCAGCTACCAGCGTTTCCTAATAACACAAACCCTTCATCTCGATTGTCTGAACGGGGTATGGCTTCCGCCAAAGAAACGATACCCGCAACGAGCACATGACAAGGGATGCGTCATGCGATCAGATTCACCCGGCTTCGTTTTGCGATTCGGAGAGCAAAGGATTCAGGGCATCAGATCGGAATCGGATCATGTGAAGCATCTCGGTGGGTGTGGTGAGTCGACCACAACCTCAAGCCAAACGACCACCCATCTGATCGATAACCGCAGGACGTGTCATCTGCCTCTCACCCCATTCTTCCCATTCCCCTCCATCGACAACGTCCTTCTGACACGGAAATCAACCCGCACGGTTCGCCACCCCTGCACGACGTCGACAAGCTCTATCACTCACCGAAACGCACAAATGCGGCCTAAATCTCATCATGAGTCTCGTTCGTCAACCATACTTCCGATCAACACGACTGGTTCCGTGAGTCCCGACCAAGACGACGCCTTCCGAGACTGGTACTGGTGGCGAGCGCCGAACCACCCCACAACTGGCGCGTGGAAAGTCATGGACACGATAGGAATCCCACTCCCGCCGTTGTGCTTCAATCCGACTCCGCCGCTCGACGTAACGGTCTGCTGAGTTCCTGCCACGGGGCACGAGTAGGTGGCCGGGAAGGGTCTGGTGAAGGCGATTCGCTTCGCCATCGTGTTTCTCTCGTATCTGAAGTCGGTCTGTGTGATCCGCATGTTGGGGGTCCATTCGATGTCATGGGTGTCCCTCTTGCTTTGGAACCTCTTGGGCTTGGTGGCTCCTGGATGATCCGGATGGAATCTGTATAGATGTTCGCACGCAGCGCGGAGCATTCGCTGGATCCGTGCAGAACCAAACGCTGCCGGAAAGCCAGAATTTGCCCATCCATAGGAGCATTTTGAACACGCGTAGGAGACAAAAGGCTGAGCGCGTCCGATCATTGGTTCGAATCAAGAAGTCTCCACGTCCCCCCAAAACTCCCTGAGATCGTCCGCCCGCCACCGCGTCGCCCACCCCGTCTCCCGCTCGATGCGCTCATAGATGTCGAGGATGGCGCGATGCTCGCTCGGATGGCTCATCTGCTGCCCCGCGATCCAGAGCGGCTGGGTGCTGTTCGTCCAGCACCCGTGATGCGCGTTGGAGATGCTGATGGCACAGATCTGCTTGGCGTGCCAGAGCATCGACTGGGGCTTGTTGTGCGCGGAGAAGTGGACGTGGCTGGGCTTGTAGCGCAGCATCAGGAGGGCGGCGGTGTGGTACATCTGGTTCCCCGACGTGGCCGGGCCGTTGGCGAACAGGACGGTCGGGAATGGTCGGGTGGGATCGGTGCCGCGGGTGGGGATGGAGAGGATGGGTCGCATCTCTTCGGGTCGTTGGAGGTACCAATTCTCGATCAGCTCGAACAACATGGACCAGTCCGCGGTGTAGTCGACGACATCCAGGACATTACTGCGCCGCTGTTGTCGTTGCTCCCATTTCCCGCAGGAGCAGAGCAGGTCGATCACCCTCCCACACAGATAGACGACGTGATTCGCCCACATGTCGAAACGCAGCTGGGAGTTGAACAGGGTGATGTCCGTCACCAGATCAGCCCCGCCCATCCATTTGTGCATGGGGATGAGGGTCTTCTCCGACGAGATCAGACCGCCACAGACATCCATCCGGGCGAAGCACCAGAACAGGGCCGCTTCGAGGCCTCCGCTGGAACCCGATATCCCCAGCGCCTGGATGAGCGCCGCGCAACCGTCCAAGTGCCGTCGCCAGGCTTTGGGCGAACAGCTCAACATCTCCAACACGGCGAGGACCATACACGACGCCAGGATCTCTGGTGTCCTCCGGTTGAGCAATGGCGATAGCAGGTGGATCGCGTGCGAATACAGTGCCAGGCTGCACGAATAATCGAGCTTCCGCTCTTTCCGCTCGATCTGTCTGGCGGAGAGAGCGAGGATGGCAAACTTGAGGTGCGAGTGCGACTTGGCCAGCATGGGCAAGACCATCTCAAAGTGGCGGTCGTTGTCGAACTTGTCAAGCCAGCCGGCCACTTCATCGATGTAGTTCTGCCACAAGACGAATTCTTGTTCGGGCATCAGGTGGGCCAGACGGCGAGACTCTTCGTCATCGTCGGATGCCTCCTCCAATGGTCCGCTCAGTCCGTTCCCTGGATCGAGATCGGGAGTGCCCAGTCGAGACGGCACGGTCGAGCGGGCCGTGTCGATGATGCGACTCCGGAGTTGCGCATGGAGTTCCTGATATTCCGAGCCCGGAAGAAAGATGCCATCCTCGAACGTGGAGTCGCTGAAGTTGGTCGGGGACAGGAAAGCGAAACTGGAGGTGCTCGGCTGATGAGGTGCGATCGAGCTCGTGCCGCCGGTCGAAGGAGTGGGGATGGCCGGACTGAAGGCCACTTGCGTGCTGCTGGAGCTCTCCATGCGTGGGACCGGTGGCACCCCAGGGAGGCCATCTCCGGGCCTCGTGCGGATGTCGTGCCGCTCGATGTCGTCGGGGCTCGGCAAGCTCTCCTCGAAATAATCCCGGATGACTTCCGGGGTCACATCTACGATCTGAAAGCTGTGGCCTCGGGCGTACGTTGGCGCTTGGCGCATCGAAGGATGTTCGGCGCCCATCGACTGTGCATTCTCGGGACGGAAGGACAACTTGACCCCCCATTCGCAGGTTTCCCGCCGGGCCTGGCAGCCCTCGCATCGTGGCTTCGTCTCATCACCTACCTCTCGATGGTAAGTCGGTGATGTTGGGGGAGAGGTGGATCATGGCATTCACCAACATTTCCGCCGCTTCCTCCGGCAATTCAAGCATCCTGTCCTCGTCCGTTTCTTGCCGACCGAAGGCAACTTGGTGTCGACGATCTTGGCGGAGGTATCCTGGTCCTCGGCGGCGCTTGCAGGGTCATGTGGATGGGGGTGGTCCATGACAGTGACGGCGGTGACTTCTGGAGAGTGATATGACCTCCGTAATAATAATAATGATGATCATGTGAGATCTCATGACGGGTGAACCGCTGGCGTGGCGGGGTCAACACATTGGCCACAGGCGAAGGAAGGATGAAGTTGGTCTGTCTACTGAAACCCCGCCAGCGAGCGAAGCAACTCGATACAGGTATGTACCTACATACTACGGATAAGCCTCACGGTCGGCCGGCGCTAGCAATGTAGAATAACGGTCTCCGCACCTCGGACTTTAGCTAGTCGACTTTCGTCCTTTCTCTCTATATTACCTTTATCAGTCTATATTACTACGAATATTATACTAATATATACAAATTACACTTTAGAGAAATACTACAGCTATAACTAGAGGATATTTATTAAGGCATATATTATTACTAGTAAGTCTTATAATACTATACTCGAAGAAATTAAAAGAGTTAAATATATTACTTTAACTTATAATATACTTATAAGATATCTTTATAAATAGAGTATCTAGAAATATAATAAGTTAATTACTACTTAGAGACTAGAAGTTAAAGCCTTTATTAATAAGAAGATTAAGTTTATATTCTACTACTAGCGTAAAACTAACTCTAATATAGCTAAGATACTATCTTATAATAGATATCTAATTAGCGCTAATATAGTAGTATAGCGTCGAAAGGCTATAGACCTATATAAGTAGTATAATAAAGTACGCGCTAAAGCTATATATAAAGAGCTTAAGTAGCTACTTTAAGAGGAGTATAACGCTAGCTAGATTGCTAGCCTTAGTAAAGAGTATCTTTATATCTACTTCTATAAGAAGTATAGAATAGTTAGCTAGTTAGTAATAGCTCGCTAGATTTATAGTATAAAATGCTACTAACTTATAGTATAGAGACTAATTATTTAAGTATACGTAGTATATTAATCCTAATAATTTTAATACTTGTAGTAAGTGCTAAAAAGTAAGATAGGGCGTCTTAATAGCTTCTAGACTAAATTAGATATAGTTTATTAATACTTATTATAAATTTAAGATAATTAGTATCTAGATATATACTATTATTAATATCTAGTTATATAATATTATCTAGATCTATATTAGTCTATCTAGTTAGATAAGGAAGAGGGTCCTTATATAGTACTTAGCTATTATATAAGCGCGTATTATTATACTTTAATTACTCTAGAGCGACTAAGATACTAAGAACTTAGATATTATAGATACGTACTTCTAGCTATCTTAAAAGGTATAAGATAATCTATATACTCTATATAAGCTAGATTAGTAAGCGGAGTAGATAGTATTTAGTCCTTAACTAGCGCTATAAGATAGTAAGCTCTAATTTACTAATTACTACTATTATAGTACTAGTAAGTAGAATAACTAGATTAAGTACTATTAGAGCGAGGTAGTAAAGTTAGTACCTAATATATAGCGCGACTAGTTTAAGTATATAGTAAGGTAGTATAAGTATAATCTAATAAGGCTTACTAATTATATTACCTTTATATCTATCTATATATAAATTATATAGGATAAAGCTAACTTCTTCTAAGTTCTCTAGTCTAACTACTAGATCTAGAAGTAGCTAAAGCGAAAATATTATATCTCTAGTATTCCTAGCGAGCTATATAGTTATATAGAGCTATATAGTAGTCGCTATAATAGAATTATACTACTAGTAGATAGTACTAAACAATTATAGCTCCTTAAGAAATATCTAGCTAATAAGAAGATTAGTAAGTCTCTATATCTTTAGAAGTAAGTACGCCTTCGCTAAGTACTTAACTAGGTCTTTTAGCTTTAGCTACCTCTTATACTAAAAATAGCTTATAAGTAAATATAGTAGAGAAACATATATTCTTAGAGGTTAGCTAATAATTAGTAGATCTAAACAAGTATCTACTAATAGAGACATAGGACTAGTATACTTTAGCGCTATTATTATAAGGCGGAGCTAGTAATTAGGAGTACCTAAAGTTAGAGAGCCTAGCTTCTATACGTAGCTAAGCTATAAAGTAGCTCTACTCTTCTTCCTTCTTATTAATTACTATTAGTATAGATATATAGTTACTCTACCTATTAATTATTCTCTTACTACTATTCTTACTCCTATAGATACTTACTAGTATC
Source organism: Teratosphaeria pseudoeucalypti (assembly GCA_013403795.1). Lineage (NCBI taxonomy): Eukaryota > Fungi > Ascomycota > Dothideomycetes > Mycosphaerellales > Teratosphaeriaceae > Teratosphaeria > Teratosphaeria pseudoeucalypti. The sequence continues at coordinate 126,836 of JABBMZ010000088.1, forward strand.
GAACTAAGTAGCTCTTATAGTATAAATAATCTCGCTTCTAGAGTAAGTAGCTTTAGGAATATATTAGTAGATAGTATACTAGTAGTAGTAGTTCTATTAAACGACGCGGATACTAATAAGTAAGGCGTAGATATATCGATTAAAGAGTATATCTTACTTATATAAGCCTATTATAATACTCTTATATAGTAAAGAGAGCTTAAACGCCTCGAAGCTAAGATTACGCTTCTCGAAAACTATAATATAGTAGAAGAAGAAGGCGTAAAGACACTAAGCATCATACTAATAGAAGTAGATATAAGGCGTAGGAAGAATAATAGTAACTTATTAAATAAACTATATAAGAAGCAGAATTTATAACTAAAGTTACTAACGCGTTATAATAGCTAGAACCTACGCTAATATCGCGCTTATATTTGCGACTATAAGCTTAGAAAGAAAAATATACTAGACTATTTCTCTACTAACGAGGATCTAGTTAATTAGGCTATATAGTACCTTAAGGATAATATATAGGAAATATAGTAGGTAATATATAATTATATAATAATTATAGGCGATAAGATTACTTAGACGTTCTATAAAGAATTGGTCTTTAATACGTAGATTTACTCTATTAATTAAGGTCTTAAAGCCTTAGTATAGCTTAAAAAGGCTAAGTAGCGCCTAAATTAGATTATACGCGCCTTTACTACCTACTTTAAGACTTCTAAGAACTAGATAGAGAAAGAGTTAGAAGAGAATAGAGTATTAAAGCTTTATTCGAAGCTACTCCTAGTATTAAAGAAGATAATAAGTAGTATAGTTAGCTAGCTACCTAAGTTAAGAGAAGAACTTATTATACTAGCGACTACCTAAGAGTATAACCTACTAGAATTATAATAGCTAGATACAAGCTACTAGTAACTAAGCTAATCTTTATATAGCTATAAATCTAGGCGTACGCTATAGTAGAGTAGATAGTAGTTAGCGCTAATAGTATATAACTAGCTATATTAGCCTTATAAGTAAGAATATATAATAACTATAAATAAGTTATATATAAAGCTTAAGTATTATAACTACTATAAAATAGGTAATATATTTCTAAACTACCTAGAGAAAAGAGACTAAGGTAATCATAATAAGATGCCTATTAGTAATATCTAAGTATTAAAAAATAAGAAGGCCCTCTACTAATAATAGACAAAGCGAAGCGCTATCTACTTGTCGTACTATAGCTTATAGCTTATAATTATATTATATATTCTACTTAAAATATAGAGCTCTAGATCTAGGCTACCTTTAATACTAGAGTAGCCTAGCTAGGCCTTAAAGTAATACCTAGCAACTTACCTATACTAGTATAGGTTAGTAATAAGAAGAAGCTAATATATAGAGTATATACGCTATATATATACTAAAAGGATAATTTAGGCGTAGAACGCTTAGTAGACTATATAGCGTATAAAGTAGATAAGGAAGAGCTAGAGCTACTTCTTAGTAACAATATTCTTAAGCGCTATATAGTAGTACTTAATTTAAGTACTTAGATATTCCGCTTCGTAATAGTAGCTCCTACTAATATAGAGCTTATAGATAGCGAAGAGATAGATAAGAAAGATAGTATAGCCTTCTTTAAAGTATTATAGTATAATATAGAAGAGTATATTATTTATATCTTAAGCGTAGATATGTTGTTTTAAGATCCTACACTTAGTACTAGGCAATAGATTTACGTAATAGAAGTAGCTATAGGAGGAATATATTATTAGGTATATATCGGAAGGTAAAATAAACGTATTAGGTTCTAGAAGAGAAGAAGGAATCTTCTCTCCTCTCTCCTCTTAAAAATACTCCTACTAAGGCTAAGCTTATAGGGCCTTAGTTAGAGCACTCCTAAGTTATAACCTAGTATAACTCTCCCTACTCTAACTTAATATTCCTAGTATACGACTACCTATTACTTTTTAACACTCCTACTTAGTTATATGCTACTACCTATAGTCTCTACTAGCCCTAGGCTACTCCTACTAGCTTCTAACCTCTAGCCTAAAGCCTTATAAGCTTCGTCCTTATAAGAGAAGGTAATAAATTAGAGTATGTTTGCCTTCTTATATAAGAGTAATCTATATATAAAGGGCGAGAGGATTGTAAATTAGAGAATATTTATCGTTTATATGTGTTAGTTTACTAGTTTATATAATTATTCTGCTTTTATAGGTAGCTCTAGCTTCGTATAAAGGGCAATCTATATATAAAGGAGGGGTTATAAGTTAGAGAGTGTTTATTATTTATATATATTAGTTAGCTAGTTTATATAAATGCTCTACTTTTATAGGTAGCTCTAGCTTCGTATAAAGTCTTCCTCTTACCCCTTCTCTACTAATATAACCTCTCTAATATCTTAATATAGTATTATAGTAGGGTGTCCTACTAATCTTATTAGATAATACTTTACTTAGTAATAAGCTTGCTTAGCTTATAGCCCTTAGGTATGTCTTTCTAGCATATTATGCCTCTAATCGCAGCTAACTATTCTCTTAGCTCTAATGCTATAAGGTACCTAACTCTTAGTTATATATAGCTCTAGGCATATATCTGATTCCTTCGCGAGGCGTATAGCTCTAGTCGCTTTAACTAAGTCCTACTATCCTTTAAGGGTAACGTAAGGTAATTCTATATTACTTATTAGAGTATAACCTTCCCTTATAACCTAGGTCTATAGGAATATAACCTAAATACTCTAACTAGTACTATACTAATTACTACTAGCTTTATAATAGCTAGTATTACCTAGAGTATAAATTATCTTTAGTATATTATAAAGTCGGGGGGGTACTACGTAGGTCTATATAGCTAGTACTACTCTAACTCTAGAAATCCTTACCTTAAGAGTTTATATACTAACTATTTTAGGAAGAATTAGAAGAAGTACTACTTATTATACTCTAGTATAATAGATA
>JABBMZ010000089.1:0-129266 GCA_013403795.1 Teratosphaeria pseudoeucalypti
CCCCCCGCCCCCCGACACGGGTTACCTGAACAGGAAACTTAACGCCGTCGCCGCCGCCAACAGCTTCCAATCAATGTCGGGTTGACATCCTCTCCCGCAAGCTATCATCATCAGCTCGAGAGCTCCTCGTCCCACTCAGATGCGGAGAATTACCTTAGACAGATGATCATGCCGACTACCATGTCTTGGTGTCCAGGTCAAGAACCACATAGCACCATGTTTCCCCAATAGACCGATCCAAACCCGCAATGACTCCCTCGCCTCCCATCACCACCACCACTACCACCACCACCCAGCATTAACACCCAGAACCGCCCCACCATGGCCCGACCACTAACCCGCCGAACCCTCACCATATCCCCCCGCACCCTCTACCCCACCCGCCCCGCCTCCACCCAAACCACCCCACCCCCCCAAAGACCCACTGGCGACATCTCCGACGCCTTCGCCTCCCTCTCCGGCCTCGCCTTCCACCCCCTCGCCCCCCGCTTCGCGACCCTCAAAGCCGCCCTCCTCGCCCCCCACCGCGACGCCCTCACGACCGCCTTCCACCGCCTCCTCCACGCCCTCCGCCAAGAAATCCCCCTCATCGCCGCCCTCGGCACCGCCATCATCCCCTCCATAGACTTCCGCGACCTCGCCTCCCCACCCCCCACCTTCACCGCCGAGTACCGCAAGCGCGGCGTGGCCGTCATCCGCGACGTCGTCCCGCCCGCGCAGGCCCTGGCCTGGAAGCGCGAGCTGCGCCACTACATCGCGCGGAACCCGCACACCAGGGCCTTCCCGCCCGAGAACCCGCAGGTCTACGAACTCTACTGGTCGCCGGCGCAGGTGCGCGCCCGCAGCCACCCGAACCTGTTGGCCGCGCAGAGATTCCTCATGTCGTTCTGGCACTCCCGCGACCCGGACGCGAGGCTCTCCACGCGCCATCCCGTCGTGTATGCGGATCGTCTGCGCATGCGGGCGCCGGGGGATCAGCGCTTCGCGTTGGGATGCCATGTCGATGGCGGGAGCTGCGAGAGGTGGGAGGAGGCGGGGTACGGGCAGGGGCGGGTGTACGAGGAGATTTTTCGCGTAAGTTTTCCCCGAATGCATCCCCGTCGTCGTGTGTGGGCGGGCTTGTCACGCTGATGCGAGGGGGGTTTCCCATGTGGCGTGCAGGGCGACTGGGAGTCCTACGACCCGTGGGAGAGTTCCTGCCGGCTGCCCGTGACCAGCGACCTCTACCACGGCATCGGCGCCTGCAGCATGTTCCGCATGGCCCAAGGCTGGCTCGCGATGAGCGAGACCCACCCCTTCGAGGGCACCCTCCTCGTGAACCCCCTCCTGCGCCACGCAACCGCCTACTTCCTGCTCCGCCCGTTCTTCACCCCCAAAAAACCCCCCCAAAACCCAGACGTAAGTATCGTCGGAGGAGGAACACACGCAAGACCAAACCTCCCCATCCCCCCTCCCCCCGCGCGCGCCAGGCTGACCGTAAAAACCGACAGAACCACGACGACGACCCCGACTTCCTCCACCCAGACAACTGGTCCCTCGAGCCGACCCCGACCTCCTGGCTCCATGGCGCCACCCCGGGCCGCGGACAGGAGCTCCACCCCACCCTGCACCCGCACCTGCACCTGCACATCCCCCCCGCGCAGCACCACACCGCCCGCCGCCCCACCTCCATGACGCACATCCCGCCCGTGCGACCGGGCGACTACGTCGCCTGGCACTGCGACAGCATCCACGCGGTCGACGCGCGGCACGCGGGCACGACCGACAGCTCCGTGCTGTATATCCCCTCCTGCCCGCTGACGGAGGCGAATGCCCGGTTCCTGGGTCGGCAGCGCGAGGCGTTCCTGGACGGGACGCCGTGTCCGGATTTCGGTGAGTCTTGCTTGCGTACCTCTCTTCTGTTTCTGGGCTTTGCTGACGGGTGGGGGACAGGTGGTGGGGAGGGGGAGTCTCGGCATCTTGGGCGGCCGGGGGTGGAGATGGTGGAGGCGATGGGGGGAGAGGAGGCGTTGAGGGCGTGGGGGTTGAGGGGGTGGGATGGGCGGGCTGAGGGGTTGGGGAGCGGGGAGAGGGGGGTGCTGGGGGCCGCGAATGAGATCTTGGGGTTTGCTTGAGGAGGGTGGCCGGGGGACGCGACAGCACAAGGTGAGGGAGGGAAAGATTACGAGTTCGGCTCATGTTTACAGAAGAGCGAGATGCCCATTTCGTTTTGAAGCTAAAGCGCTCAGCAAAAGGAATCAAATCAAAACCATGCCGCGCTCACGAATGATGTTGGAATGACCCCACCCCCCCCCGGGATATCAGCCAAGACCATGCCCTCCCTCACGCTCGTGCTGTGGACTCGTCGTCGCTAGCCGCTGGGCAATGCCGGTAATTATCAGGTGATGCTGTCCATGTCGTGTTCGGAGCTTTGAGCGAGTTGTGATGGGATGTGTGTCGTTCGTGACCATCTGGAAGCCAGACTGAGAGAGCCCGAGAGGCTACCCTCACTATAGAGTCTCGCGCGGATGAAGAAGGGGGACTCGAGTATCGCTATATCGCTGAAACGCACGATGCGGGCCGTGACAGGTCCATCGTCGCAACCTCCGGCGCCTACGACCCCCCGCTCAACAGGTACTCGACCGCGCCCTGCACCGAGCCCCCGCTTCTCCGCAGCGCCTGCACGTTCCTGTCGAACTCGTAGAAGCCCATGTCGTTCAGCTGGCGCAACTGCTCTTCGTACCGCACCTCGGGCGGCCGGTCGTCGGCGGGTTGCATGCGCAGGCCACCCCCGAGTGCCGCCCACGGGTCGTAGCCAGCAGCGCCTCCTGCACCGCCCTCCCCTCCGCCACCGCCGCCCATCATCTGCATCATGTTCTGCATGAGCTGCGGGTTCTGCATCATCTGTTGCGCCATGGACGCCATGGGGTTGTTCTGTGCGCCGGCGCCTCCTTCTCCACCGAACAGTCCCGCGAAAGGGTTCGGTGGTGGTGCGCTGTCGGAGCCCGTCTGTCCCGCGGCACCAGCGGCTGGAGGCGGGAATAGCGCCGCGAATGGGTTGGCTGCCGTCGGCGGATTCGAGCCCGCATCCCGCGCGGCGTCGGTCGCGGCCGCACCTTCCGCCGGCTGGGTCGTATCCGTCTGACCGGGCATCGGGAAGGCGCTCTGCCCCGCCGCGGCGCCGCCCATGGCCCGCTGCATCTGCATCTGCATGCGGATCATATCCGGGTTCAGCATCATGCGCCGCATCTCCGGGTTCTCGATGGCCGCCCGCGCCATGGGGTTGTCTCTGATCATCGGGTTGTTCCGCAGCATGTCGATGACGGCGGGGTTATTCATCGCCTCGTTCATCTGCTGTGCAAAGTTGGGGTCCTCCAGCATCCGCAACATCTGGTCGGGGTTGGGCGGGGCGCCCATGCCGCCGTCGGCCCCGAACATGTCGGCGCCGGGCAGCCCGTGGAACCCCGCATATCGGGCCCCCGTCAGGTGTGCCAGCGGGTTGCCCGCACCCGTTCCCGCGGCGATGTTCAGAGGCACGTTGCTGGCGGGCGATTGTCCGGCGGCGGGAGATGCGGCGGCGGCGGCGGCGGCGGCGCCACCCTGGTTGGCGGGGTTCTGGCGCTGGTTGCTCTCGGCGCTCTTGACGAGGTGGACCGTGTTGCCGTCCTTGATCTTGACGCCGCCGAGGGTGTCGTGGTCCTTGAGCACGCGCCCGCTGTAGATCAGCCGTTGTCGCTCGGGCGGGGTGTTGGCGAAGTCGGCGGCGCTGAGTCGCTGCTTGACGTCGGCGATGGTGGTGGAGGCGGGCAGGGTGAGGAGGTGCTTGTGGTCCGACGAGCTCTTGACGTGGAACGTGATCTGCGCCTCGCTCTCCTCGCCCGCGGCGTGCGAGTCGTCGGCCATGGGGGGCCTCGGAGGGGATTTGATGATGAATTGATGGGAGGGGGATGATGTCGAATGAGATTGATTAATCAATTGCCACTGCAATGAATAATACCAGGGGGCTGTTGGGAGTAATAATCATTGGAAGATACTGTAAAGGTGGAGGGGACAGACATGAAGCTGCTTCTTCGATATGTCATGCGGCTCATCTTCGGCCATGACAGCCCTGATCTTATCAATCGGCACGTGAACATGAAGCTGAGACAGGGTCCCACGACCTCGGCTCCCATCATGCTGTACCCGAGCTGGAATTTATAACAAGTCTTCCAGGTAAGAGTCCTGTATACCTCCACCCCCCACCACCATGAAAGCCATCCAGATCCAATCCTACGTCTCCGGCCCCCTCGACCTCCGCATCACCTCCCTCCCCGACCCCACCCCCACCCCGGACCAATACACCATCGCCATCCACGCCACCGCCACCAACTTCTTCGACCTGCTGCAGATCCGCGGCAAATACCAACACCAGCCCCCGCTCCCCTGGATCTCCGGCTCCGAATTCTCCGGCCAGATCCTCGCCGTCCCCGCCAACGCCACCACCCCCCCGAAATTCCGCGTCGGCGACAAGGTCTTCGGCGCCGCCCAGGGAGGCTATGCCGAGAAGGTCTGTGCGCGAGAGGAGCAGTTGCGTCCGGTGCCCCGGGGGTGGGACTACTTCGAGTCGGCCGGGTTGTTCGTCACGATGCCCACGTCGTACGCCGGGTTGGTGACGCGGTGTCATCTGCAGGCCGGCGAGTGGGTGCTCGTGCACGCCGCGGCGGGCGGGGTGGGGCTGGCGGCGGTGCAGATCGCGAAGGCGCTGGGGGCGACGGTGATCGCGACGGCGGGGTCGCCGCAGAAGCTGGAGATCGCCAAGAGGTTCGGCGCGGACCACGTGGTCGATTACCGCGACGAGGGTTGGCCGTTGCGGGTGAAGGCGTTGACGCCGCGGAAGCGGGGCGTCGACGTCGTGTATGACCCCGTCGGGTTGATCGACAAGAGCACCAAGTGCATCGCGTGGAACGGGCGGTTGGTCGTGGTGGGGTTCACGGGCGGGGCGTTGGAGAAGGTGCCGACGAACAAGTTGTTGCTGAAGAACGTCTCGGTCGTGGGCGTGCATTGGGGCGCGTATGCGCAGAACGAGCCGGAGCGGATCGTCGAGGTGTGGGAGAGGCTGTTTGAGCTCTTCGAGTCGGGCAAGGTGAGGGGCACCAACTACACCGATGTCGAGTATGTGGGGCTGGAGCGGGTGCCGGAAGCCCTCAAGGCGTTGGGCGAGAGGGGCACGTGGGGGAAGGTCGTGGTGAAGGTCCCGCAGAAAGAAGGGAGTAGCAGGCTGTAGAAGGTCGTGTAGTCTATCCATGATGAAACGCAGACTTCATCAAGCCCTCAGCTGTGTCGTGTTGGCTGAGGCGGTTTCGAACGCCATCCATATCTCATTTTGACCATCTCATTTTGACCAACGGGATCTAAGCATCGACTCTCTACGTCCCGCGTCTATGTCGTAGCAAGTAACAGGAAAGAGATCCGAAGCATGAATCTACTAGTGACCGCCACCACGAAGCGCACCTACTCTACCATGGCCAAGAACCAGCACTTCCTCGTCGTTTCAGCCCATCGAGCGCGAAACACACCAGTGATCTCCCATCAAGCCAGACCATCAATTCCCCTGACCATTTCTCGAGAGTGAGAAAAATGTGGTTTCGTTCGTGATGACAAAAATTCTCTTGTCATGGGTATCGTGCAACTCATACATTTCCAAGCTAGACTCAAGCTGTCGTCACATCACTGTCGTCAGAAACCCATGTCGTCTCGAAAAGAAAATGACCCAAAATATCACGACGCGGCCCCGCCAAATGCATCCACAAAAAACATCTCCTCATCCCCCTGAGACCCTCAAAGCTCCCTCCCATCAATCACCCTCCCCTCGCCCTCGCCCGCCCTCCGCAAGAGCCTCGCATGATTCTCCGCCTCCACCCGCCTCCCCTCCTCCCGCTGCGCCTCCAAGCGCTCGATGCCCAGATCGATATTCGCGATGTGCACCTCCAACGGCACCGTCGCGCCCACGACCTCGGGCAGGGCCACGCGCTCGCGCAGATCCTCCAGGTTGTCGCGGATGGCCTGCAGCTTGACGATGGTGCTGGTGATGTGGGCCCAGGCGAGGCGGCGGTACGTCACGACTTCGGTCAGGAGGCGGAGCTGCTGCTCGTGCCTGGCGGTCTGGTGGCGGTTGCCGCCGAGCTTGGTCCAGAGGTGGGCCAAGAGCTCGTCCCGGCTGTCCTGGATCGTGACGCCGTCGCGCGTGGCGATGGCGGCGATGACGTCGAGGCGGGCGTCGAGGTTGTCGAGGATGTTGAGGAGGGCGTGGGCTTCGGTGATGAGGGTGAGGATCTGGTCTTCCACGGCGCCGGTGTGGCGGAGGTATTGGTCGAGGAGGAGGTCGCGGGAGAGGGAGACGGGTTGGAAGGGCGCGAAGATGTTGAGGTTGGCGCCGACCCATCTCCGGATCGCGCCTTGGCCTTCCTCTTCGTTCTTGACGCCTGCGATCGTGGCGAGCGTCCATCGATTCGTGCTGAGGATGTGGTCGACCGCCCGACCGATATGGGAGTTGAAGCGGCTGAGATCTTGGCTGGCCTGCCGGGCGGTGTCGATGAAGCCCCCGAACTCGAAGACGAGCTCGTTGCGTGACGGCAGGGTGCTGTACTGCACCACGTGCTTGAGGTCACGAATGCTGGCCTCGCTGCGCTTCATGTCCAGGGGCAGGCTGGCGCCGACCTGGGTCGAGGCCAAGACATCCTCGAATTGAGACTGCGCTTGGACGAGCTTGTCGAACTCGGCCGGGCCTCGCAGTTCTGGTGTCGTCGTTTCCGGGCAGAAGGGCAGGTTGAGATATGATGCGCCGGGGATGCGACAGATGGGCGTCAAGGCGTTGTTGACGCTGTTGGTGAGGAAGCCGATGCCGAAGACGAGGCCACCGATCAGGATGTAGAGCAGGAGGGCGTAGGCGAGGAGAGGCTTGAGGTTGTGCAGTGCAATGCCGACGATGTCGGTGGAATACACCCACAGCGGCCGCAGGAGACTCTGCCACAGCACACTCGGATGCGGTCGCTGCGTCCCCGGTTTCTCGTCCACCTCGTCCTCCTCCCCGTCCGCCTCCTCCTTGAGCCTCGAGCCTCGCCGACCGGCATCACTCGTCAACGACCTCTGGTTGAGGCGGAAGTGCGGCGTCGAGGCTCTCGCCTTGGCACGCCCTTTGCCGTTGACCTGGCCAGCATCACTCGTCATGGACCGATCGTTGAGCCTGATGCGCGGCGTCGCCGTCCTCTTCGTCGCGGCAGCCGCCGCCGCCGCCGCCCCCGGCCCGGGCGATGTCGGCATCGGCGTCGGCATCACCAAGTCGGGCTCAACGGACCATCGCGGCGAGCGCCGGCGTGCACCTTCCGATCCTCTCCGCCCCGCCCTGCTGTCTCTACCGCTTCGTCCCACTGATAATGCATCTTCCTGATACGAGTCCTGCATCTCGGACCGCTCGTCGTCTTCGGTGTAGATGGTCCTCCCGTCGTGTTGTTCGTCGTCCATGTCGTCCCACGACTCACTCAGATCGGGTCTCGCCCGTCTCGTGCGCGTCATGGTGTCGTCTGCTCCCGTATGGCTTGCCTCTCTACCGCCTTGGCAGTCGTCGGCGATACCTAAGGTGATTAGGTACGTAGGTATGGATTGGATGGATTCGACCTCCCCGCCGCCACCGCGTAATAATGATTGACCGCGTCTGACGATCCTCGAGTGCTCGTCGGAGATTCGCGTGTTGGTGGAGAGCGTGGCACGCCTACCTTTGGAGTGCTACAATCCCTGAAGGAGTGTACCTGTATCTGGCGGCAGAAAGAACGCATTGTTCGTGTAGTACTCGTAGTAGTGGAAGGCTAATCACCCGCGTTATGTACATTCCTGTTCGCGCCGTGTGGCAACTTATCCTGCCGGGCAGTCACTGGGTCGCACGTCGCGCGTCACCCTGCAGGTGACTAAGGTATGTACTGGGCGCATGTCTTCCAGCCTCCCACCAGTCTGGTAGGAGGCTGGAAGACATGCTCGGACCCTTCACATGTCGGAGATGTGGCCTTTGTGAATACAAGACATATTACTCTCCCGACGATGCATGGTCAAATCGACGTAATGAGACGGTCGCATCGACATCGCCGGCATGTGGTCCATAGTATCAGTTGGTACTATTCGCAAACATTACGGTAGAGATAGCCAAAGCTCTGCCTTTGCGACGCTCAACGACCGCCGTGATCTAAGTGACACCTGCGCACTCACAGGCGCACACCCTCCCTAAGACGCCCCATACCCATCCCTCGCCGTATGCTCATCCGTCCTCATGCGGCTCAGCACCGGTCTCTGACCCCTGTTCGACGCCGTACGACCGAGCTGACTCCCATGTCTACTCGGCCTCACCGAATTCGCCCGGCCCAGCGGACTGCTCCGCCCCTGCACCATCTCAGGTCGCTGCACACCCGTCCTCGGGACACTCGGCTCCCTACTGCCCCTCCTACTGCGCTTGCGCTCCATCCCATGCTCCTTCAGATATAATCTCCGCGCTTCCGCCTCGGACGCGCCTCCGTTGATGACATGAGGGGATTCGATCATCGATTTCGGACCGCCGGGCCAGCGGCCTTTCTTGACCTGTGGCACAGGTCAGCTTCCTGATCCTCGATGGGTTGGATCAATGGTGAGCTCAGCGCACTTTGTGTCTTCTGTGGAAATATGTGCAGGAAATGTAGAAACCGTGGACGTGGGAAGGGATGACCGCGAGAAGGAAAAGGCAGCAATTGACCGTCAGGTCCCAACCGAAGCCGCATAGCATCGCCACTGCGAGCGGTGGGAAGAAGATGTTGATACATGTTAAGAAGATGCGGTAGCACAATCCCCTCATGATTGCTGCGATGCCGGATTCTCGAGTACCAGATTCGTTCCGGGTCGTGCTCCTGTCACCGTGGGCTCTGCGGGTCAGCTCGAGCGGCTGTTGTCGTGCGACATGGTCCAGATGTGCGAGATCATGGACTGTACAAGTTGGGTACAGCGATCTGCCATCATATCACCTGCATCGTGGTGATGGTCATCGTGCAGGCCGATGAAGGCTGAGCAGCTGCAGAGGAGTTGGAAGTGTGCAGGAAGACGGGAGAGGGAGGCTTCTGATCGGCCGGGATGAAGTCATGCCTTGGCACGCATGCTCTGTATGGTACATGTAGGTAATGATAAGACTTAGTTCCCTTGGCCATCAATGTGCTTTGGACTTTTGCATCGCTCCCGTTCAAGAAGACCTGCAGGCTGCGTGCAGTGAACATCCGGGAACCGCGACAGGGACTGATATATGTGCTTGGGTTGACCCATGATGACAGGAATATCTCCTCAGAATGGTCTGGTCCTTGCCCCAACGAACGTGTGGGCCCATGCCTCGATTGGAGCTGGGAACGGACCTGTTATGCATGATTTTTGATGCTTGTGACGGGTGAGCCTGGCCTTCTCCGGATATTGCTGGCATGGCCGACCATTCACCCGAGCGGATCTCTTGCCAGGCAAAGTAGAAAGTACTATAATAATCATGCTGGATGCGATGCTCGTTGGTCTGGGGATGTGCTGAGTCGGGAGAGCTACCAGGACATGTACTACTCAGCCGGGTCTACCCATTCTTTACCAAGCTAACCTGCTCAGAGCGAGAGGAGCCCGGCAGTTTTGCGTCTGGAGGAGAAGTCTGATGAGCCCTCCTTGCCCGGATTTTTTTATGCATTTCTTCGCCGCTACATGTAAAAAGCTTCTTACTAACCCTTCCAACAATTCATCCGGACATGGCCCCACCATCGCCCCGGGCCTCCACATCATGAGCATTGGATTCCATTGCTGGAGAATTCTCCTCCCTTCTTACGCGCCAAGTGGATAGCGCTTCGGGACACGAAGTCAACGTGACGCCTCTGTCCCTGGCATATGCAGGCGGTAGGTCCCCGTTGGATCCTCATCTATTTGATCTGCGGTCTGGTACGGAGTACAAGTTGACGTTCCACACGACTCCACCATTGATATCAAGCAGATCCGAACAGCAGACCAGACATGTCTACGACGACAGTGCTCAAGCCTGCCAAGGCGAACATCGGCGTGTATACTAACCCTGCACACGACCTGTGGGTTGCTGATGCTGCCCCGAGCAGAGAAGAGGTTGAGAAGGGCGAAAGCCTCCAACCAGGCGAGATCACAGTCGCGGTCAAGAGTACTGGTATCTGCGGGTATGGCAAGCTCATCGCGGCGACCCATTGGGGCGTTCGACTGACGGATGCGCAGCTCGGATGTCCATTTCTGGCACGCAGGCCGCATCGGCCCCATGGTAGTCGAAGACACTCACATCCTCGGGCACGAGTCGGCGGGCATTGTCGTTGCTAAGCACCCATCGGTCAAGACCCATGACATCGGCGACCGCGTTGCCATCGAGCCCAACATTATCTGCGGCGAATGTGAGCCCTGCTTGACAGGCCGATACAATGGCTGCGAATCCGTCGAATTCCGCTCCACACCGCCGATTCCGGGTCTTCTGAGAAGATATGTCAACCACCCAGCCGTCTGGTGTCACAAGATCGGAGACATGAGCTACGAAGACGGCGCGTTGCTAGAACCACTTTCGGTGGCTCTGGCTGGCATGCAGAGAGCGAACATTACATTGGGCGACAGCGTGCTTGTGTGTGGAGCCGGTCCCATCGGGCTGGTGACTCTGGCCTGTGTCAAGGCGGCTGGGGCGGAGCCGATTGTGATTACCGACATTGATGAGGGCCGCCTGAAGTTCGCCAAGGAGTTCTGCCCAGGCGTAAGAACGCATAAGGTGGAATTCGGCGACGGCCCGGAACAGTTCGCGAGCAAGGTTGTCAAACTGGCAGATGGCGTCGAGCCGGCGGTGGTCATGGAGTGCACAGGGGTCGAGTCGTCGGTATCTGGTGCGATCCATGCAGCAAAGTTTGGCGGCAAGGTCTTTGTGATTGGTGTCGGCAAGCCCGAGATCAAGATCCCATTCATGCGGCTGAGCACGCGCGAGGTCGACCTTCAATTCCAGTACCGATATGCCAACACTTGGCCACGCGCGATCCGGTTACTGCGAGGCGGCGTCATTGATCTCAAGAGCCTGGTCACACATCGTTATAAGCTAGAGGAAGCGATCGAAGCGTTCAAAGTCGCGGCAGACCCTAAACAGGGCGGCATCAAAGTCATGATACAGAGCATGGACGAAGGAGAGAGATGATGGACACGCGCGAGACACGCGACAGCCATCGTGGCACTGCTGACCATGCACATAGACGGGTCATTGGTGAGACATACAACCACCATGTAACGACGAATCATAGACATGATTGGCCTTTGACTGTGCCACAATGGTCGATTTTTCACTGGTGGAAGTTGACGCCTTTGTTGCGCAGCGCTACCTGGTCATGGTCAGGCCGGAAGATTTCTTTGTCAAGGCACCCCGGCCAGGTTCCGGCTGGCCGTGACGACCACCATGTGGACGAGACATGTCGACTGTTTTCTTGTGGGCCGCGGTACATCTCTGCCGAGTTTCGCGCTCAATCTCGATCGATACTCGTGCCTATCTGCAGTCCATCGCTGATGCCAGCGACAGGAGTCCTTCCCCGAAAACTAATGAGCGACTAGAGTAGAGACGACTGCACGAGCGTCCGAGACAAGCATACTAGTACTGCGGGCCAGTAACAAGCACGAGGAATCAACACGACAGACTCCCGAACGAAACATATCGTGCATGTAGCCAATTGAGTTTTCGATCCAAGATGACCGGAATCGGTTACTCTGTTGCCACGGCTGCACAGCTATTAGGTTCCAAGCCGCCCGTGAGGGTCGGGGCTGAAGAGCGACACGAAAGGAGGATGGCGGCTCTGCGAAAACCACCGATCCAGGATGATGATGTAAAGCGGGAAGAGGGACCAGCATGCAGAGCCGTTTCGGGATGCAGCGCGCACGGGCGGGGAGGGGAGCGGTGTCAAGGGCCGTGCGTCATTGACCCGCCAACGCAGTGACGGTGGCGGTGACGGTGACGGTGACGGTGACGGTGACGATGACGGTGCCACCAACATGAAGCCGACGACCTCCCGTGATACGCATGATGAAGCAGAAGCAGCGGAGGTGATGAATGCGCCTGTCCGAAACACCAAACGCCATGCTATTAATGTGATCAGATTGTGCTCACTGCCAGACGATGCACATTTGCATAACATCGCCAAGATCTCCACCACCACAACAACAATAATAACCCAGATATCACCACCGTCACGACTCCCCACGCACCGCCTCATACCGCGAGTAGACTTTCACCTCCACAGCCGACCCACGACGCCACCCTGTCGCCCTACGACGGGGACAGGACGCACGTTCGCACATCCCAGGTACTTGACTTTTCGCCTCGCGACGTCAACAAGTCCCTGATCTCGCTCGGCGACCCGCTCATCAACAAAAACAACCAAGCGCTAACACCTACTCAGACGCGATATGATCCAGAGCAGACGCCCTACCGGGGCATCAGGATGCATTCACCTTCATCACCCCCATCAGCCGCGTCAATGCAGCGGCATCGCGACAGCGTCGTCTCGTTGAAGACCGCTCGACGCGGCACACCCATCACCCTGCAGCCTGGGCAGGTCGACAGACTCGTCGAGGCGCTGGCGAAATGCCCGTTGATACACACGCATGTCAGCAGGCAGTGGTGGGACGACGACACCGTGACCGATGCTACGGTGACGATCTCAGATACACCGTCGACGCCTTCGTTGACGACGGGGTCATCCGCGGCGAGTAGTAGGTTCTACATTCATCCAAACCGTGGATTTTGGACTGAGCAGCGATCAGCATCCGTCACCGAAGCAATCCTGGAAGAGGAATTCGCGCGCAATCTTCCCGACCATCATCCCAAGGCGAGGCATCCGATAGAGGCAGCGGCAGCGGCATCGAGATCAACGAGATTTGGTGGTATCGCGTTGGCTGATCCGAAGGTGCACGGCGCGCCGATCAGATTCATCTCGGAGAATTACAGGCTCGGGGCGAACGTGCTGCAGGTCGGCGCATGCACTTTCCTCAACATCCCTTATGGAACGACAGTGCAGAGCCATCTGCGTGTCGAGCCTCCGTCGAAAGTCAACAGTAATTGCCGCATCATGCTACAGGTCGTCAACCAGGTGCTCGAGCGCCGGACAGGAAAGAAGACATATCTCCTCGTCGCCGAGCTCGACGCCACAGAGTCCTTCACCAAAGCCGCGTTGACCGAATTCGCTGACCGCACCGATCTCCCTCTAAGCGCGATCCAGATCTTGCATCCAGCAGAAACACGGCTCGACGCCTTCGAAGAGGTCGACTGGTGCGCCCTAGCCGACGACTCCCGGGACTCCGTGACCATCACCGACATGATCGAATCCGCCGCCCGCTCCTTCGCCTCCCTCGACCGGGAAACCTGCACGATGCAAACCCTCACCCTCCTCTCCGAGCTCGAGCGACTCAAAACCCACCATCAAGACTTCCTCGTCGTGCGACCAACCGCTTACCATCCCAACCGCAGACCCTCCGGCCTCCACGTCCCCTGGATCTCGCAGCACCTCGACCACATGCTGCTCGACGACACCTCCTCGTCTCCCACCTTCCCGCCCCATCATCATCACCGCGAGTCATCGGAAGCCTCCCGCGTCCTCCGCGATCGCGTCGTCGCGGCCGTCGCGGAAGGCTGCGCCAAGGCGGATGGCGCATTCGATACCAAGATCTGGTGGGGCGACCAGTGGCGCGCGATCCACTGCGTGCTGTTGGGGGATGGTGGGGCGGAGCGCCGGACGGCGGCGGCTTGGGTGTGCTTTTTGAGTGGTGAGTTTGACGCTATCCCTTGTGAAGGCTGAGTGGTGGGGCGATGTGCTGACTGTGTGGGCGTTCATGTAGACATGGGTCGGTATCGGGGGAGTTTGTTCGAGGCGTTTTATACGTTGGATCATGGTGGTGCGGATGGTTGGGGGAAGCACGTGAGTTTTGTGTGACGGATTTGAGGGCGGGATAGGATGTCTGGCTCACAAGAGCTTTTGAGAGCATCGTTGACGTAAGGCGTAGAGAGGCGATGAGTCACTGTTATCGTTCGAACTCGCATCGCCTGCCGTCCGAAAGCAGACGTTGGGAGATTTGGAGAACATTAGAGGCAGAATACGGATGAGGACGAGGGAGGAGACAGCTTCGTCAGGCATATGTGCCTCATAGCATTCGCCGCGAAGCGTCTAGTAACACGTGGATGACATGTCCCGCCACGGCATCTGCACCAAATTGTCAATCTGACCCCTCTACGACCCATACTCATCTATGACGGACTTCGGCTCGACGTACTCGCCCAGCGGCTTGTACTCGATATCGTACCCGAACGACTTCGGCCCACCGATCTGGATCCCGGCCTCCGTCTCCGTCCATCGCGGCGAGCACGTGATGCCGAGCACGGTGACCCTGAAGCCGTACTACGCAAAGCGAGTCAGCTCACGCCACGTAAGTTTTCTACATCCAACAGACTCACCTTGAATTCCGGCACGCCCAAGCTCTTCCCCGAGCTCGTGTCCAAGACGCAGATGAGATCCGGCACCGACGCGATGATGGACTTTGTGCCGTCCTCGGCCGTGTGCTCCACATAGATGTTCTCGTTCTTGAACGGGATCATGAGCGTCCCGCCCTCCCTCACGGCCGGCAGACGGCCCTCGGTCGACAGGCCCGCCGACTCCTCCTCCGACGCCGAGAGGCCCGCCACGGTGATGGAGCCGTAGGAGTGGCCCTTGAAGAGCCGCCGCTCCACGTGGACGATCTTGCCCCGGAACAGGACCTTCGCCGACGTCGGGCCGCCGACCTCGCGCACGATGCTCTCGGCCACGGTGGCCAGCGTGTTGGTGGCGCCCGCCAGGGCGATGCAGCGCCCGATCCGCCAGGCCAGGGAGACGGTCTTGAGCACGCCGAACCGGCGCACCCGGTCGCCCGTCGTCGGGTTCGCGGCCTTGCCCACGCGGCTCCCCATCTCCGCACACGAGGCCCGCAGGGCGCGATCGACGATCTCGTCGTTGGACGCCCGGGTCATCAGGATCGTCTTGCCGTCCCCCGAGTCGATGGCGCAGGGGATCAGGGAGCCGGGAGCGTGCACGGCGATGGTCGTCTGCCAGTACGTCGGGTACGCGCGGCCCATGAAGTCGCCGTCGACAACCGGACGGTCGTAGAATCGGCTCGAGCCCACGAGGAACGGCTCCAGGCCGTTGGCGCCGCCGATCTCGAGCCCCATGAGCGCGTCGAACGTGTCGTGTTTGAGGTACTCCATCAGGGCCGCGAACGCGGCGACCGTCTCCAGGCTCTGGAGTCGCTCGTTGCTGGTGGCCGGGGAGCCCATGTGGCCGCCCCAGTACACGACGGCGTCGTCCTTCAGCGCCGACGCGTCGACGCACCTGAGCTTGTAGCCCTGCCGGACCATGTCGCGGAGCTGGATCCGGCTGGCGTTCGGCGACCCGCCTCCGGCGCACCCTAGGACGTAGCACCCGTCGGCGAGGTACTCGAGGTCCGTCTCCGAGATGATCCATTCCTTGACGCCCGTGTCTGCGTTCTTGACGATGGTGGGCCGATACGTGGAGGGGTCCGCGGGCGGCTCGTCGAAGACCTTGGTCGCGGTGAAGGACTTGGCGGCCTCGTCTTCCATGTCGTCTGCACCTTGCGAGGAGTCGTCATCGAGCAGGCTGGGCGCCGACGTGATGTCCAGCTCGCCCACGGCTTTGACGATCGTCCGCAGTTGATTGGCGACGTACGTGACAGGGATGGATTCGAGCTCCGCGATGAGGATACTGTCCTTGATCGCGCCGGCATCGATCGCTCGTTGGATGGCAAGCTGTTTCGCGTGTTCCACTGCCTGGAGCACAGGCTGGTCTGCGACACTCTGGATGATATCCACGACGCCTCCGACCTTCGAGATCGCGGCCCCGACCGCGTTGGCAACGTCGTGGAAGGGAGGCCGCTGGAGCTCTGCGGCGCCCTCCAGTTCATCGGGAGCGAGGACGGCGCCCCCACCCACCAGCAGAACAGGCAAAGGCTCAGGTGACGTCTTGATCACGTCGATGGCTCCTTCTAGCAGCTTCTTGATCCTGTCTTGAGCCTGTGCCACCAGTTCAGGTGCCAGGCTCGAGACGGCCGCTCGATCGCCCATCTCAAGTCTGCCCGCGGCCACGGCGACGTCCGAGGCCGTGGTCACCTCGCCCCCGAAGACCAGAGCGTCGCGCGTGAGGTAGTGGCCCACGGAGTCCGGCCCCACCGTCACCCGGCCGTTCTCTTGGCGCACGATCGAGCCGCCACCGAGACCAACGGAATGGAGGTGTGGCATCGAATAGTTGACGCGCACGCCGGCCACCGTGACATACGCTGACGCCTGTCTCGGCAGGCCAGAGGGCAAAAGCACGCCAACGTCAGATGTCGTGCCTCCTATGTCGACCACGATGGCGGAGGTCTTGTTGGCGTTGCTCGTCTCCAGACCTGCGAGGTATGCCGCTCCCCGCATGGAATTGGTTGCCCCTGAGCTGAAGGTGCGGATCGGTATGTTGGCTGCCGACTCGGAATCTAGAAGTGTTCCGTCGTTCTTCAAAAGGCAAGAGGTAGAAGGTCAGCAAATATCGGAAGACGGAATGCTCCTATGCAACATGACTGACCTGCGTGAGGAACAGAGGACATGTGAGGTTCAGGGCTTTCATGGCCCTCCGGAACCCTTTCACCGTCCTCTTCGCATATCGCAGAATCGCTGCATTCAGGATGCTGGCATTCTCCCTCTCGAGGAGCCCAATATTGGCCACCTCGTGCGAAACGATCACGTCTGCGTCCGGGAGCTCGCGGAGAACAATGTCTCGCACACGATCCTCTTGCTTGAAGATCTCGTCGATCGGGGAGAAGCAGCCAACGACCACCACGGCCGTCAAGCCCAGCTTCTTGATCTCGGCGCAGCGTTCCACCACCTGGGACTCGACGACGGGCGCCTCCTCCGAGCCGTCGATATGCAAGCCACCATCGACGTACCCGACGTATCCTCTGATGATGCTGGTCAGGCCGGCGGGAAACTCGGAAAAGGGCGGGACTTCTCGCAAGAAACTCTTGCTGAGTCGCAGGATCGCCACCCGGCGCAACCTCCTGGCATCTTGTTCGACGACAGCGTTGATGAAGTGCGTTGTGCCCACGGTGGCGCTGGCGATGCTGCTCGCCGGTAAGCCGCTTTTCTCCAATACTGTACGCACGGCCGTTTCGATGCCCGCCGTGACATCAGGGGTGGTGGGTGTCTTGAAGTGCGCCAGCAGTCCGCGGTTCTCAGACTGTTGGCGAGACGGATCGATGATCACTGCATCGGTGTTCGTTCCTCCGACGTCGACGCCTATGCGGGCGAAAGGCCTGGGTGATGACATCTTGCTTCGCTTTTGAGAATGAGACCAGAGCCCTCTCTATGTACCTAGTGATATGAAGAGCGAAAAGACTCAGGATAGATCTTCAAGCATTATACTCTCGCCGCATGCGCGGACGCCCAGGCATGGGAGCTTTCGGGCAACATGGCAATTAGTCAGGGCCGTCGGACAACGATCTCTCAGGCTAGCCTCCCACGAAGCGATCGAGAGCCTCCCATGGTCGTGGGCTGCATCGGACACGATGCCATAGACGCATCCTGGTTGACACCGAACAAGTGTGATGACCCGCTTCCGGGGAACCCCGCTGCCCTTATCTTCACCTCCACTTCTCTCCTCCAAAACCACCTTATTCGGGTAACATTGGCCGCTCTGCTCAAGATCCGAGCACAAATACTGCGAGAGGGGTATCATCACACTCTGGCGTACCTGGCTTCGCCTATCTCTGCGGCATGGATCACTGCTAGACGAACGCTTCCGACCACCAGCTCCCTGAGGTCGATGCGCCGGCCCAAGAGGTCGGGCGACATATGTATGTAGATGCAAGTCACGCTCCCGCCGACGCCCCCCATGTATCGTTCTTTCCAGTCCATCATCTGATCACCGCCATGGGTCTCATCAGTAGCCTCCGCGTCCCAAGTTCGTCCCGTACAGTGGCGAGCCGCTGGCTGAACGAAGACATCGTTCCATTGCCGCCCCATCGCCGCCTGTGGACACGCTCGACGTTCGTCTCCTTCTGGGCCATCAGTGAGTAGAGCGATAAGGCTCGACTTCGCGCGGCGAGACATTGGCTGACCCTCTGTCATCTCAGACCAAATATGCATCTCGAACTGGCAGACCGGATCTTCTCTGATCTCCGCCGGCCTCTCGGTCTGGCAAGCCGTCATCGCCATCATCATCGGCAAGATCATCATCTCAGCCGTGGCGATCGCCAACGGCTATGTCGGAGCTGAATGGCACATTGGGTTCCCCGTCGTCAGCCGCCTGGTCTGGGGCGTCTACGGCCAATACCTCGCGCTCTTCCAGAGGATCATCCTGTCCCTGGTTTGGTTCTCGGTGCAGAGTTGGACAGGGGGACTGTGCATCCAGAACGTGCTGGCCAGTATCTTCCCGAGCTATCAGCATATGGCCAACCACTTTCCGGCCTCGGCGCACATGAACACGAAGCAGTTCATCGGCTGGGTCCTCTTCAACGTCTTGATGATTCCGATCTTGTACATGCGACCCGAGGACATGAGGCATGTTGTGCTCTACATGAATATCATCAGCGCGGTCACATTGATCTGTATGATGATCTGGTGTCTTTCGGAGGCGCACGGGGCCGGTCCTCTCGTCTCGGCCCCAGCGACGGCCACAGGTTCTGAACTTGGCTGGGGGATCGTATCCGCTGTGACGACCGTCATTGGTGGCATCGCGGTCGGTCTCACGAACCAGATGGACTACTCGCGCTTCGCAAGACGGCCTGGCGACCAAGTCGTCGGCCAGTGGGCTTCGATCATCGGGTTCGGTGTTGTCATGCCAGCCTTCGGATGCCTGGCGAGCTCAGCGTCGCAGAAGATATATGGAGAGGCAATCTGGTGTGTGATCTGCAATGACCTTCGGCAGTAACGAGACACTGACTACGGCACGTCAGGAACCCACCAGATTTGATTCAGCGATGGCTCGATACCGAATACAACCCCAAGTCTCGTGCTGCAGCCTTCTTCGCAGGTTGCGGCCTCGTCGTGTGCCAGCTCGCGATCAACGTCGTCGACAATGCTTTCTCCACTGGCATGGACATGGCCGGGCTCTTCCCATCATACGTCAACATCAGACGAGGGGCCTACGTGGGCCTCGTCTTGAGCATCGCTGCTTGCCCATGGCAGCTGCTATCGTCAGCTGGGACCTTCATCAGTGTGCTGAACGGCTACTCTGTCTTTCTTGGGCCTATGGTCGGAATTCAGGTCTGTGAGTATTGGGTCCTGCGACGACGCAGGGTCAAACTCAGCGACTTGTACCACCCTCGGCCGGAAGGCCTGTACCATTACTGGCATGGCATCAATTTGCGAAGTTTCGTCTCCTGGGCTGTGGGATGGGCATACTTGCTGCCGGGGTTCGCTCACGCCGTCAATCCCGATATCAGCGTTCCCCAGGCCTGCACAGAGCTTTACTATCTCGCATTCCCTCTGGGCTTTGTCGTGAGCTTTCTAACCCATCTTGCCATCAACAAAGCATTCCCGCCTCCGGGGCCCGGGGCGCAAGATGATGTGGATTACTACGGCACCTTCACAGTGGAAGAGGCACAGAAGCTTGGTGTCGCGCCAAGCGCACCTCTTGAAGGAGTCGCGTCGACGATTGGGACGGAAGAAGACAAGGTTGCTGTAGAGTCAGTGGTCAAGAAACTATAGGCGCATGTTTCATACCTCTGAACATACAAGCTTGTGCGCTCATCTCCACACTTTCTTCCCCTGTGAAAAAGTAGGGCGTACTCCCGGACTTGGAAGGGAATGCAGCTGCTTCCAGGGATTCTATGTTCGAATGCACTCAAATTTCTGGCGCTCTCATACAGCGCGACATTGTAGTATCATGACTGATTCCCCAGTGCACGGCGCCGGTCATTCGGCCGCAGTCGCTCAACAGGACTCAGGACTCAACGATCTCGGGCCTCAAATCACGCAGCGGTGTCCATGCCGACGAAGACGACTGAGTAGGACAGTACAGTCGCCGTGAGTCCGTGACAGTCAATGCAGGCCCGATGACTTTCGACACATGAACGGATCGGTGGGCGCGCCTTTGATTTCGGCTATTGATTTGGCGTTCTTCATATCCATGGAAGTCTCGGCGCAAAAAGCAGTGATGATGGTCTCCTGCCGTGCGAGGATGATCATCCGTCAAATGTGCGGCACGCCAGGTGCTATCGCCATTCTGCTTGATGATGAGTCTTCGCATCGCCGACGTGCAACAGCATGATTAGGTACGCCGAAGGCTATATGAGTAAGATGCGTATAACGATCGTGAATCATCGTGAGCTCGACAGGCCAGAACGCGCCACACACGTCGTCTTCATTCTTTGTTGATTTTTCACGGTCCCAGTGCCTTGCATGCGACGTGCATCATCATTGAAGACTCACTCCGGGACGGCCTTTTCCTTACGGTCGCAGTGGTACAGTAGGTACCTTTTCCACCGGCGCGAGCCGCACAATCGTCCACGGGTGTGTCAGATGGAGATATTTGGATATCATCATAATAATAATATAACCATCAGGCTGACGGCACAAGGCTGCGGTGATGAGCCTTCTCTTCGTCTGCCATAGTTCTCGTGTCATTCTCTACATAGTCTGATTCTCGACTCACCAACCATTATTATTCAATAGCTGGGGCTTTCTATCATCAGTGTGCTTGCCGACGTTGGCGCAGTCCGACCGCCGCGTGCCGAGCAAGCAGTGACGTAGCGGCTTACTGACGCACGACCACGCCGACGTGATCACTCGGTTAGGTTATTGAACTGCCGGCCCCTCCGCCAGCACAACGTCGCAAGCAGTCAGCTGCTGTCAGCCTGTCATGCATAGCCCTGTCGCTCTCTCCGTTTGCTGCTGAAAAGCTTGGGGCCGCGACTGCATGAGGCAGTGCAGTTTTTGGCGGAAGGACGCTGAGTCTGGTGCACAGATCCGGTATCGTGAGGACTGGATCAGTCGTGCAAACGAGATCACAATGTCGCAGTCGTCGTGGTGGGAGAGAGTCAAGGGCGGTAGCAAGAAAGGGTTCGATCAGACATGGAAAGCCATGGACAAGCTTGGCGCTCCGGTCAATAGGTTGAGCAACAAGCTGGGCAGCGAGGCGTTCTGGCCTACGACCTTGGACAAGGAAAGGTACTTACGCAGATCGAGTTGCGCGGGTCTGAGAGACTTACTGACTTTCGTCTGTTGTTGAAGTGACAAGGCCGCCCGGATATTGAAGAGCTTTTGTAGTAAGTCTTTCGAGACAAAGGCTGCTCCCGCATTGTGTAGCAGTGGGCTGACACTAGAGCAGAGGATGGCTTTTATGCCGAGGAAGAACGCCAGCCGATCGACGGGCCCAAGCAGAAGCAAAAGGTGGTGAAGAAGATACCGGAGAAGGTGATCAAGAATGCGAAAGGACTCGCGGTCTTCACAACGATGCGGACGGGGCTGTGGATGTCAGGCGCAGGAGGGTCTGGGATACTGGTCGCCCGCTTACCCGATGGGTCTTGGTCACCGCCGTCGGGTATCCTGCTACATACCGCCGGCTTGGGTTTCATGGTCGGAGTGGATATATACGATTGCGTGGTTGTGATAAATTCCGAGAAGGCGCTGGAGGCATTCACCAAGGTTCGTTGCACTCTCGGGGGCGAGATATCAGTGGCAGCCGGCCCTGTGGGTGCTGGTGGTGTACTGGAGACCGAGCTGCACAAGCGCCAAGCGCCCATCTTCACCTACATGAAAAGCCGAGGGTTCTATGCTGGAGTGCAGATTGACGGAACGATCATCGTCGAGCGGACTGATGAGAATGAGCGCTTTTATGGAGAGCGGATACCGGTGGCCGACATTCTCGCAGGGAAGGTGAGGCATCCGCCGTACGAGATCAGGCAGTTGATGGAGACCATCAGAGCCGCTCAAGGTGACTCGAATGTGGACGAGAGTATCCTGCCCGATGAGCCACCTCCTGGTGACTATGTGCTAGACGATGGTCATATGTTTGGAGTTCCAGACAAGGAAGATCCAGATCCCTATGGTGTCTTAGCTCTCGAGAAGGAAGGCTTGAGCCTGAAAGAGGCAGGGACGAACAAGAGAGCCAGCTGGGAAGAATTCTCCTTCAATCCCAGCCCGACCAGTCCAGTGCATGCAGTGTACAAGAGGAACAGCCAAGAGCGAG
Organism: Teratosphaeria pseudoeucalypti; assembly: GCA_013403795.1. Taxonomy (NCBI): domain Eukaryota; kingdom Fungi; phylum Ascomycota; class Dothideomycetes; order Mycosphaerellales; family Teratosphaeriaceae; genus Teratosphaeria; species Teratosphaeria pseudoeucalypti. Next base: position 22,230 of record JABBMZ010000089.1, read on the forward strand.
AACGAGATAGACGCTCGACGATAAGCAGACGGAGCAGTTGGCGCGCAAGCGCTGCAGGGAGTGCAGGGCATGAGCCGAAGACGCCCAGCAGTCTGCGTAATAGCATAGACCATAGCAGCGATCTGAAGAGATTGTCAAAGTCCACCATGGTTGATTCAAGCACTCAGACCGATGGGGGGTCGGACTCGCAAACCAGTCCTGACCGCAGTAGTCTGGTGAGCAGAACAAGCAGTCGCGAGAGCTATCCGAGAGGGATCCGTATGCAAGAGGTACCGGAGAACGAGGTCTTGCAGACGCCAGTGAGTGAGAAGAATGTGGATCTCAGGGAGCCCGAGAGCGTGAGCACGGCGAATGGGCACCTCACGCCACCGCGAACGCCTCCCGTCGAGAGTCATCAGGACAGTGCAGACGTGGGCGACCACCAGGACGAGGATGAGGACGAAGAGGCAGTGGATGGGGCACACTTTGAGGAGCCAGTAGTCCACTCGGTGCAGACATTCCAGACGGCACAGAAGGCTCAACCAGCCTCGCCACGCGCCATATCCAAGGCCCGAATCGTTACAGTCCCAAAGCGATTGCCGCCGAAGTTGCCGCCTCGCAATCCGAATCGCAGTGGACCGGTGCGGGTGGGTGGCTCGCCGAGCTCACCATCCTTGGTCGATCACAGCCATCATGTAGCGACGGCAGACGAGGACGCGACCTCGGCGGCACTCGACAGAAATGAGGAGATTGAGCAGGTGAAGGAGAAGCTGGATGATGTCAAGCTGGAGGACGAGGACGAGGACGAGGATCTTCCAATGTCGGATGGCTGGGCTCAAGCTGAGAAGACCAGGAAGCGGCAGAGCGCCGATAGCCCGCGTACGCCCGGAGGTTTCGAGTAGGTCTTCTGTGGCGGCGGAGGTGGTGTCGCTTCCTGCTCGGTCCGATGTGAGATGAGAAAACGACAGCTCGGCGTGTGGCGTTGGGATTTGGATCGGCCTGCTTGAAAAGCTTGTGAAGTCGCAAGCCAAAGCCACAGTGCCACGGATTCTTTGTGTAGATACTTGACGGCCTGAAAGTGGCCTGTATCGCATACATGGTTTTTGATGCATTGGCCTCATGTGGTCGGGATTTTCGGTGCGCGCGAGTCTTGGGCACACTGGGCTGGGCAAGCCCTATGGAGTCAACTGCTTGTCCGTGGTTACACAAGTCTAGTACACCAGAGCAGCTGTGGCGCACCTGTCTGAGCGTCCGTCGGGCCTCTGCTGCGCTTTGGCAACGCCGGCCCATCCGACTTCCGTCTTGAACCTCTCCTTGAGGTGGGTTGCGATGTGAGGTCGAATGCCACAGCCGAAAGCGTCGCGAGCAAGCGTGATCGAGTCCGATAGCGCGGATCTGAGCATCTCACGAGATCCCGACATGGCATCGAATCGGACGTGCGGCCGTCTCCGAGGTTGGACGCCAAGACGTGAGCACGATGCGGGAATGTTCCGACTTCAGAGATGCCGTCTACCATTTCGTGGAATAGACGTCGACGTGCATAAGTGCGTGATGAAGGGAAGAATATGAACTGTATCAAGGTCGTCGGCGCCGTCTGAACCGAAAGCTTGTTGTCCTTGTCCACCGGCCACGTGCAAGCCTGCAGGTGCCCGTCGTTCTTCGACTTATTAACAAGCATCATGGCATATCGTCATATCGTCTCGCCGGATCGCAGTAATCCGCTCGCTGCTTCGAGAGCATCTCGAGTCAAGACATCTGGCATCTCGCCTCTGCCCCGAGAACCCATGTCCTCGATTCTCCTCCGAACTTCATGCGAAGATCACATGCCATGGCTCCTGTGTCTGGTGCGTGGTGGAGGTAGCGCAAGCATGGCCGTAGAGCCTCTGCTGATCTTGCTGCAGTCTACCTTGATGCCACTAAGCAGACTTCACTCAAGTTGGCCTGCGCACCGATGCGGGCGAGAAGGCGGGGGGTACATGTACATGAGGACTGCGACGTGAGTTCCTTCCCGATTCGACACCGTGGCCAGCATCAAGGCATGTGGTGGCCCAGATGCTGTGTCCCCTCCAATTCGAAGTACTCGGCCGAGGAACATGCGACCTCGAAGACGGGCGACCTGGCGCTCCCGAGTCCCACGCCTGATGCTCGTGCCCGCCCGCGAAAACTCTTACGCCCACTTCAGCTTTCGAGCACCCCTACCGATGCCGGTGCCTGCTTCGACCATACGCCACTCAGGCTCCAAGCCGAGGGTCGATGCAGATCTCAGTAGGTGTCCCCTCCACGCCACTGCCATGCATACTAGGCTCCGGCCAGGGTGTCAAAGATCTTACAACCAAAGTTCGTCATTACCAATCACGGCTGTTTCAGAGCCTCCAGATGGACTGCTTACTCTTGTACCGATGTTCCCAACGTTTGCGCGCCCGCAAAGGGGCTTGTTGGCTGCAGTAGCGCAAGACATGTCATCCTCACCCGGACATCTCTGCGCCATAGACAGCAGCGATCTCGGATACGACACGGCAAAGACCACCATAGCAAGATGAGATCACGCGTAATCCCAGCGACTATCGCAGCCCCTCACGCGTGGGTAGATCAGATCTTACTGGATCGGCACCAGCCGAAGCAGCATTTTTATTCTTGGACCCTGGAGTGCACATGCACTGGGCAGAAGAGGCTTGTATACCTAGCGATGTTCCCCAGTATCTTCGATCGATCTCGTGACCACTGCAACTTGGATGCTAATACATGTTTGAGCCACCGAACAACACCGCCAGCGATACCAAACCGACTCTGGTGGGGTGGAGTAATGCTTGTCTCGTCTTTTGTGCATAGGCGATGACTCGGAGCGCTAGCATCTTGCAGCCTATAGTGTGGACATCCTTGCTTTCCCTTGAACCATGATCGCCCACTATATGCTCAGCGAGATGCTCGCTATCGACAGCTATTGGCGTGGTCGTACAAAGCAGCCGCGCCTCCTGCTTTGGTCCCATCAAGGACGGAAGAATATGACACACTTATCCACATGAAGTAAATGCTCGGTGGTTGCGATGTGCAGATCGCGAGATCAGAACGCAATGGGGACAGAGGCATATATAAGCAAGGTAAATCGATCTCGGATCCCACTGGGCTGGTAGAGTCCACGACACCACACTATGAATAGCAATAGAATCCTGCTTCGACCTGCTTGCAAGCGCTGGTGCCAGATCGGTGCTGCGAGATATTACAGTGCTAGACCCGTCGCAGAGTGCACCCGGCCAGCGTATTGGCAGGCGATAGAGCAATGGGAAGATGTATCTCATGCCGAATTCCTGAGTTATCGATGGCAGGTACGTTGAAAGTTGTTTAACATATCAAGACGAAGCTCACTTTGAGGTGTTAGGTTGCCAACACCATAGACAGAAAGGAGAAGCTTTCTCGGTTCTTGGCGACTGTGATTCCAGATCGGCTACCGATCGAGTCGGCAGAGGCATCATCATCCATCAGCCGTGATGACTTCCTAACCGACGTTGAGGAAGGCATGCGGGTCGCGCCTATGGCGGTCCGATTGACGCCGCATATATTGTCAAGGATTGACTGGACAAATCCACTTGCGTGTGGTATTCGGCGTCAGTTCATCCCTCTCCAATCCACCCTTGTACCGGATCACGCCGAGTTGGCCTTGGACTCCTTGCACGAGAAAGAAGACTCGCCAGTGCCTGGACTGGTTCATCGATACCCAGAGAAAGTGCTCTTCCTTGGTGGGACTCCTATCTCTTCCATACCAAGACGTCACTAATGAATCACAGCCACTTCAGTATGTCCTGTGTACTGTCGCTTTTGCACACGCTCGTATGCTGTAGGAAGTAATACAGAAATGGTGATCAAAGAATCCATGAAACCAATGCCGAAGAGGTGGAACGCCATGTTTGAGTACATTGAACGTACACCTGCCGTACAGGACGTGGTAGTCTCAGGAGGCGACAGCTATTATCTGACACCTGACAATCTCCGACGGATCGGCGAACGACTTCTCTCAATTCGACAGGTCAAGCGCTTCCGGTTTGCCACGAAAGGCTTGGCTGTATGTCCCAGTCGTATTTTGGACCCATCAGACGAGTGGACCGAGGCATTCATCGAGCTGAGCGAGCGTGGCCGATCGATGGGCAAGCAAGTTGCAATGCACACGCATATCAACCACCCGTCTGAGATCACATGGGTCACTGAAGAAGCCGCCAGGTACCTCTTCAAACGCGGCGTCACCGTCCGTAATCAGAGCGTGCTTCTCCGAGGCGTGAACGACGACCTGACGACCATGTCAACCCTCATCCGCAAGCTGGCCGATCTGAACATCCAACCGTACTACGTGTATCAGTCCGACATGGTGCGGGGAGTGGAAGACCTGCGTACACCGCTGTCGACGATTCTGGATCTGGAGAAATATATTCGTGGCACCATCGCTGGGTTCATGATGCCGCAGTTTGTGGTTGATTTGCCGGGTGGTGGCGGAAAGAGGTTGGCGAATAGCTTTGAGACCTATGATGTGGATAGTGGGGTTAGTACGTGGAGGGCTCCGGGGGTGTCGGAAGATCAGGTGTTTAGGTATCACGATCCACTGAGAACGACAGAGATGGGATCATGACTGCGCCGCGGACAGGACGAGACAGCACATCAGGCGTATATACTATTCAGGAATTATGGTACAGTCAGAGCAGACTGCTTGATAAGGAACAATCAGCTGATACGAGCCAGGAATATCATCGCAGCCCGCAATCAAGAAATCACCCTAGCCCTCCCCTCCGCCACTCCTTCCTCACCATCCACATCTCAGACTCGCCAAATGAAAAAAAAAAGACCCCCATCATCACCCACCCATGCCCCCTCCCCTCCCCACCAGGTCCACCCACCCCCTACGCGCCCGCACCCCCAACCCTCTTACTCAACACCACCATCTCCCCCCACCACCCCGCCACCGCCCTACCCAGCACAACCCTCACCGGCAACCGCACAGCCGCGACATTGGCCTCCAGGTTCGGCGCCCCCTCCGCCACCTGCGACGCGGCCAGGAGGTCGCGCTGGTGGATCTCGACGACCGTCGCGCCGCGCGGGATGGTCTTGGTCGTCTGTTGGAGGTCGGGGTCTGGTGGCGGAATGTTAGGGGGAGTGGAGGGAGGGGGAAGTGGGGGGGACTCACGGGCTGAGAGGAGGGCTTCGAGCTCGGATCTGGCGATGATGGCGAGGCCGTTTTTGACGACTGGGTGGCCGGCGGCGAGGTGGTGGTAGACGAGGATCGGGGAGGTGGTGGACATTGTCGTGACTCGTCGTCGTTGTTGTTGGTGTGTGGTTTGGGTCGAGCAGATGTGTGGGGTTGGAGGGTGGTTTGAGTGGCGGGTCTCGAGGTTTTTGGGGGACAAAGAGGTCGTTGTTGGTGTTGTACCAGACTTTTTGACCGGAAGGAGAGGGTTTGGACAAAGGAGGAGAGGGTTTTGATTGAAGTGGTTGTGTCGAGTCACGTTTTGTACGTCATGGAAAGTTGTTAAGAGGTAAGTCTAAGAATTTGCATGTGAAAAAGATTCGCGCATGCATCGCCTATTGCATTCGGGGCTCGAGATTTTTTTTTCTGAATGCTAACGATACTCGAGCCATGCAATTTCGCTGCAGCAGGTGTTGAAGACACTGGACTGCGGTTTACGTCAAGCAATGCTGGTGTTTGCTAGGCCCTCGCAATGCAGAGATCGTGGACAAGTGTTTCAGCTGTAGGCATCGGTATCGGTCCATGACGATAGTCAGGTACCTGCAATAGAGGCGCAAACCACAATCCGCGTGAGGCGCATGCGTCGCTGACATTTGAGGACTCGGAGCTCGATGGTAGCCGCCACAGTATCCACAAAGCATGATGGAAGCACCTCAGGGTCCAAGTTTTTCGTGGCACGCAAGCAGAATCTAATTTGAGATAGCAGGTGTGCCGTAGAGACTGATGCTTGGGCAGGATTGCTTGCTTGTTCGAAGACAGTGCCAGGCGCATATCTGGCATCCCAGATAAAACTCATCGCTCGAACCTAAGCCGCTACACTACCTTCTTGAGCGGTGATCACGATCATCTCGATACCTATCCCGATCCCTACTGCCATACCTCCTGCCCTCATCACGATGTCTGTTCCTACCATACTCATCGCGATCAGGCCTGCCATGACGCTTAGGACTCCGACTTCGTGATCGATACCTGCGCGAATCTGCGTCACGATGCCGCTTCCTGTCATCGCGGTGTCTGTCGTCCCGTCGCTCCTTCTTGTCGAACACGTAGCCATAGTCGTCTCCTCGCGCTCGCCCACCGTCCGCGTCACGATACTGCCGACGCTTCTCTAGACTCTCGATCCCACCGAATCCGCCTCGCGACCGAGCTGTCTTGGAGTTGGTGGTAGTCCGCCATTCGTTGGAAAGCTTGGAGACACTCTGGGAGAAGTCGACGTGGATGCGATGATCATCGATCAGCACTCCTTGCATCTTGAAGTACGCGCGCTCACAGTCCTCCTTGGTGGCAAACTCAATGAAGGCATATTGTAAGCTGTCGCCAGTCTTCTTGTCTCTGATGACCTCGCAAGACAGGATCTTGCCGAAGCGTGAGAATATGAGCTCCAGGTCCTCATCGCGTGTGACTGGATTGAGCTTGCACACAAAGAGGATCTGCTCAGGCGGCGTGACGTCGGCAGATGGTAGATCGCCAATCAGCTCGAGGGTGAGGGCCTGGGCACGCGCTTCACGTTCGCGTCGCACCTTCTCCAGCTGCTCCGGGTCATTCTGCTCCTCGAGGACCTCGTCGTATGCTATGCGGACTGTAGCGCGCTGCTCGGCTGAAGGGACTGGGCTGGACGGCGGCTCTTCCAGATCCGGCGGATCGTCGTAAGGATCATCCAGGACCACCGTATGCAAGATTCGAATGTCTTGAAGTGGCCGGCCGCTCTGATCGACGAACGCACCGTTTATCTTCTCGAGCGCATCGAACCCCTCCACGACTTCGCCAAAGATGGCCGCTTTGCCGTCCAATTGTTCAATGTTGTCTCCAAGCGTGATGATGAATTGGCTACTGGCCAAGCGCTCGTCTGGATTGGTCTTGGAGGTGGTGGTCGCCATGCTCACGGTGCCCCGTTCCGAGTGATTTCTCTTTTTGGAGAACTCCGGCTTGAATGCTCGCGCTTCTGGTCGCTTGGCGCGCTTGGTCGTGCCATCGGGCAGAGCCCATATCGAGGAGCCTCCATCGCTGTCTTTCGACTCTGGCCCTATGGGATCACCCGTCTGGAAGGAGAAGTTCGGCTGAACGTTGTATACGGGAGAGAAGTTGTAGTACTTGATCTTGCAGAGCTTGAGGAAGCTATTGGCGCACGGCTGAGACTTAGCATATCACTTATTCCATCCTGATCAGCCTTGGGAGTGGTTGGCAGGGCAGATTCCTAAGACTTACTTTTCGCAGCATCTGGGGGCATCGTTGACAAACAGATCGATAGTGATGTCCCCGGCAGAAGTCTCCAGCAGGACCGACATGTTGCTGTTGACGTGCCGTCGTGATAGTAATGAGAGCTGCCTTTGGTCATGCTGATGATGCCGAATGCAGAACTTCGAGGTGCAGACCTGCGGCCCGCACAGCGCGGAATTGTTTCCATCTAGCGAGCCGAGAATATAAGAATGAGGGGTTCTGTCGCACAACATCCACCCTTGGTCTCACCATCAAAAGCCACACTTTTATTCTAAGACGCTCACCATCAGCTGTCATTGTCGACGACTCAACAGCGTACAACAACACGTGCTCACGCTGCAACACGCCCATTCCATATATGCTGCTGGCCCACCCACTGCAAGTCCAACCTCTTCGGCTAAGCGAGGTGGAGGATGAGCATCAATATGGAGTAATGCCTGCTGGATCTGCAACGCATCACCCGGCTCTCGGTCCAAGCCAGGTCGCTCCGCTCAGCAATTCTGCATGAAACTGAAAGCAAGACATTACCCGGCGACCCCGTCATGGTGAGGCCCGGGCTGTCTTGATCCGGCGACCAGGTGAACGTCGAACGGCCCTGGTCACATCACGCCATCGCTCTGACAATGGCCGAACATGTCATCTGGAAACGATCTGTTGCACGGGCGTATCTCGGGAAAGGCTCGGCTCGACGCAATGTGACGACCGAGCTCAGCTGCTGCACAATGCGATATCCCTCTACGCTTGGTGCCTGATGCGGCGCTTCATCAGCATTTGCTGCCATGGTTTGCAGGTCGAAAGCTGGTACGGGTGCTCGTCATGGTGACACCGCATGCATTGTGGCATGTGCTTGACAGCTGCCGTTTCTCGACTGGACAGAACGATGCAACTTGTTATCTGCGGTGCATTCGTTCGCCAGCATCTCGTGCTGGTTCTTGGCTCGATCCCCATAGCACCACTGGTCAGGCGCTTTTTCGCCATTGCTCCTAGACGCCAGTTCTCTTCGTGAGATCGCAACATCAACAGCGCAAATTTTGCTGAGGACATGCATATTCGCGTACAACAACCAGCGGTGGCTTGCCGCTCCGATGGCAACGCACATGAGCGGTACTGCTCGAGCCGCGGTGCGGATAGCTGCTTTGTTGCACCGCTCTCCTGCGTCACGGACTCTGTTACGCCATCTTCCGGGATCTTACCGGACATGCCAGGAGCGAACCGAGCAGATTCGCACCAGCTGACATGAGAATAGCAAGACCCTCAGCGACATGGTAGCGACACGTAAGCGGCTACTTTCATGCGAGCAGAAACTTATTGGCGATCGGGCCAGCGATTCAATGCATGGACTCCCCGTCAACTTCAGGTAATAGTGATTCTCCCTTCATGCGGATCTGCGTCTTGCCAGCATTGCTCAAGCGATACCAATGAGCTGGTAGCCCAGCGCTTCAGCAGCTGACTTGAGACCTGCTTGGCGATTGAGTGGATTTCCCGGGTCAATAATGCTAGGGCATAAAACAGATCTCTCATTCCTTGGCGTCGTTTGCGAAGGAATTGCGCAAGAATGGTTCACTCAGTCCAAACCCTGCGTGAGGTTTCCCAGGATCAGCCTCGATAGGAGTCAAGTACGCTTGGAGATAGCGTGGGCTGTGAGCATCATGACCTTCTCTAAATGCAGTACTTCATCTCAGCTTGCAGCTCATATAGATGCCTTTGCTCATCGTTTCACATAGCTTTTGACAGTGCATGCATCCGTCTCGAATCAAAGTTTTCCTCGGCAGCAAATCACACAGCTTAGCGACAGCCCTCAAGTGCGCCCACATCAGCAGAGACACCGGCGATTACACTACACGAAATGCGAATGATGACTTATGTCGTGTTTGACGGAGCCTGGTTTTGATAACCACTGTGCGCGTCTAGGCACACGCCGCCGGATAGGCGCAGCATCGCGGACACAACACTAATGTGAAGGGGCCTGGTCACGCTCAATGTTTGACGGTGGCCAACCATTCTGAGTCCTGGTCGCGCCGCTTGATTGGCAAGAGGACAAATACCGTCTGGCTCGATCGATTGCTTCACCTTCTGCTCCTTGAGGCCAAGCAAGCTGTGTCACACAGGCAAACAATCCCCCTGATCTCTCCTGAGTGAGATGTTTGCTGGTGACGACGATCTCAAAGGTGAACATCCAGACCGCCCGTGCCCTGCCTCCTCCCGTTTGACCGCTCAGCTTGAAACCTTTGCTCATCTCACTCGTTGTGCTTCTTGTCGTCACCAGCTCGAGCACTTCGCCACCTCGCGGGCGATCTGGCTGACTATCCCACCACCCTTGCTTACTACATCTCCAACTGGGCTCCGCTCGTGGACCTTTGACTTCGACTATCCGGTGGTTCCTTGCTTCATATGCACCTGCAGCATTTCGATCCCGTCTGACTCGCAGCATGACGATGACGCAGTCATACTACGGAGGCGACCTCGAGGCGTTCCACCGTGGCTCGACACACCGGACATTTTCCAGCGTGGCCTACTATGAGCGACCGGCGCCATATGCATACTACGATCAGCCACGCCAGGACTTGCGTTCAGAATACGTAGGACGTCCTCTCACGCGACAGGCGCTCATTCATGAGCCCGAGCTCGAGGGTCCGAATGGGAGTGCGAGGCGTCGCATTGCAGTGGCAGTGAGTGTATTTATCAACATCACACGAAGCCTTCCTGACGATGGTATAGTGCTCGCGATGCCGTAGACGCAAGATCAAATGCTCCGGCGACCCAGGCGATGGCACTGGCTGTCAGGCCTGCAGAGCATCTGGCACGAATGTCGAACAATGTGCTTTCAACAGAGTAATGATGCCGCCAAATTGCTTACAGACGATAAAGCTGACATGGACATCAGGTCGGCAGCACAGTATTGCCCATGACATCTGGAGTTGAGGCCTATCCACCCGCGAGCACTACGGGGAGTGCTTCTTCTCACACTGGCTTGTATAGCAGTACAGCGGCAGCAGATGAATGGCCTCGCTCGAATCAGCCCCATCAGCCGCATCATCGACCATCGCTACCTCTCCTCCACACCCGCTCCTCATTTGCGGATGGGTACGACCAGTACCAAGAATCACCCCTGGATTACACCTACGCCTCTTCTACAATCCCGCGCAACGACTCCCTTGCCAGCTCATACGGGTCACTTGAGAACTACAGATCGTGGAGCACCAGCGGTGGTCCCCTATCTGCTCCTGTCTCATCGACCTTCTACGACCAGCCGTCGGCTGCATACAGTTTCGGTAACCTCCAAGCCCCACAGGCTCCGACATATCAGCACACTCCAAGCTCGCGGTTGCCAAGCGTCACGGCGGACAACTTCTCTCCCCTCAACATGGCATCGATGCACTCGTCTCTACCGAGCCACACGGAACGGCGCCTGCCTGTACCATATACAGTGCACTACGGTTCCCAATCTGACTCGAGCGGTCCGCAACTCCCTCGGATCACTCCTGGTACCCTCAGCGACGCTAAAGCACACATCACAGGCGTCCACAGCAGCAGTGCCATGCCGTGGTCTCGCGACACTGGCTCCAGCACTCTGCGTGCGTCTTCAACCAGCACACTCCCAACACCTCAACACATGGGCTTGCCCCTGCCCACTCCCCAACACCACACCTCCACACCAGTCTCCGAGCCGGCCTTCGGCTACCAATTCCCCGGCATGTCGACCTCAGGCTCTCCAGAACCCTCACCAGCCCTCGCCTCCCACCTCGAACCCTACCCCAGCACAGCCAGACCCATCTCCTCGACCACCACTATGCCTCCACCCTCCGCCAACAATCTCCGCTACAACAACACCACAAACCCAAGCGGCCTCCCAAGCGGCCTCCCGTCCGTCAACAACCTCGACGACACCTACACCCGCCCCGCCACAGCCATCTCTCGCACGAATGAAGCCCCACAAGCGAGTCTCTACAGCTTCAGCACCGACGACGGAGCCATCGAGCGTGGGCCTACGGCCGATAGCGACCGCAACAGTAGCAGCAGCAGCCCCTCGCACAGCACCAGCTCGACGGCCAGCACCGGCACTTATCACGCGCCGCAGCCGCACCAGCAAGCCAGTATCGAGGCGTTGAGGAGGCAAGCGAGCTTCGACCAGCAGCAGCAGCAACAACAACAACAACAACAACAGCATCACAGGGCCTCAACAGCGCAGAGAATGAGCGTGCAGAACCTAAATGGGCGGTATTAAAATCCCTGACTCTCGCGAGAATTTTTCTTTTTTTGATGCCGGCGATCTGTAGCGTTCTGCAAGCGTTCTTGTCCATTATACACTCATGCTTTATCGGATCGGCTCATCACAGCACGGCGCAACTATACTTCTGGGTCTTTTTTTTTTCCTTTTCGGCATATGTAATGCACAGACAGCACCGAGCACGACGGCACGTTTCAGAAATGCCGTGAAATTCCAAGGCGGGCGGCGAAAATGTTGAAGTAGGTACCCAGCTAGCCTTTAAACGGTCGGTGGAGTATATGGTAGAAGGGATAGGATTGGCGCATGGAGAGAGGTCAAAGGGGTGTGTGGACACGCGCGATATAAGGGCTCGGCGCTCGCGAGGGCATACGACCGAGTGGGGAATGGACGATCGGAAAATACGGATGGTGACGATACGCAAGTTCTTGGGAATCCCGGTGAGCGGGATTGGTGTATATGACCTGTAACATTAGAAGCCAAGTCGTCATTGATACGATTGCCTCTTCTCGAGCCTGATCGGACGCAAGCTCTGTTGCTTCCAGTGGGATTTCTTTGGGGGTGCACGAGTCCAGGCTGGGGACATTGGTGAGCGCGTGCACGAGCATGTGCTTCTTTGCAAGCGAGTCTGATATGCTGTCGCAGGGAATGCGGCATTGCTCTGGCCCTGAGATTTCTATGATTGAGGTAGGTCTCTGGTGGATGTCTATGCAGCATACATAGCTCTGCCACGCTTCATTTGCTAGCAGGCACAGTGTCTCCCGGCACAGTTTCCCTCAGTCAACGGCTGCGATAGTAGCAGCACCTTCAGCTTTGTCCGGACTTCCCTCCTCGCGTGAAAGCAACCGCACCTCCCCCAAGGCTCCCCACGCCACAATCTTCTCCCTCTCTTGCCCCTCCTCCTCCCCATCCGAAAGCCCCTCCATCTCAAATTTCTCATACACCCTCTTTCCCTCCGTATCAAACCTCCTGGGCCTCAAATCTCTCATCGCCATGACCACATGCCATTTCCCTTCATCTCCCCTTGCCTTCAGCTGCACCGTGCGAGTGAGAGATGTAGGCTGCCAGTTTGTGGCGGCGGAGCAGACGAGTTCTTGGTAGATGACGAAGTCGCTGGGTTTCGCGTCCAGTTCGGGGAGGGTAGGGAGGGCGGAGATATCTGTCGGGAGGGGAGGGAAGTCGTCGGACTCATGAGTAGGAGTTTGGTGATTGGAGGCTTCGGTCTGGAGTTGGGAGTTTGGACCGTCTTCGTCGTCGTAGTCGTCGTCGAGCAAAGCCCCTTCCTCCCAATATTCGTCGTCCTCGTCCTCGACATCGTCGTAGTCAAGCGCGTCACCAGTGCCATCGGTGTTGTACTTGTCGTAGGTCTCAACATATTCTCCCTTAGCCACTTCATTGTGTACGCCTCTCTTCCGCTTCTTGCTGAATGATAAGTAAGCGCTGCTGACACGACCTTTGGCTTTCTTCCCCCTCTGCTGCGGATCCCAGCGCTGATGAAACGGGAATGGTGGTGTGCTAAGCACGACACCCTCCTCACAGCACTCCACGGCTGAGAGCTCAATCTTGTCTCGCCAAGATTCGTCATTCGGGTCTTCAGGCGCTGAGTTGGCAGGCGCTGGAGTCTCCTTCCCTTTAAGAGGTACTCTGCTTGCGCCTGCCTCTGTCGGCCGCGCCACACGTTTATTGCGATCTGCAAGCCGCTTCTGGAGGGCAGCTTCCTCTTGCTGCGTCTTGGGGACTCGGACGCCGAGTGACCCAAAGAGCAAACGCCGCGAGCTGTCCAAATTGAGGCGCGATCGATTGGCGACCGAAGATGGCACCATATCTGTAGATTTAGTCCCCTTTCCCGGAGCGGCTACTTTTGCCTTGTCGGCCGCCTGATCAGTCGGCTCAAGTGCAGGCGCTGCTGCAGGTGCAGGTGCAGGTGCTTTTGTGCTCATTTCTTCTGGCGCATCGTCTTCGTCGCTGCCGTCAACTTGCGGGACCTCGCGCTTCTTCGGCCTCGATATGGGAGCATCGACTTCTACACCACCAGAGTTGATGGCCTGTAGGAGCTTCTTGCGTTGCGCCTCGAAGTCGTCTCTCGGCGCTGTGTCTGTGACTGCTGCATCTGGCGTGCTGGCTTCGTCGATCATGGTCTCATCCTCCAGCGGCGAACGACCAAATGTCTCCGTGGAAGTGTCTTTCTCAGTATCTGCGTTTACGTCATGCTGTAGCTCGGCAGTGTGACTCTCTTTTGGCGCAGGAGATGCCTTTGCCTTCGTAGAGCGGCTGCCATTGCGCGCCTTCCAATCTCGCAAGTCAGCAAGTGACGCACCAGAAGGTAAGACGCCCACTCCCTTAAGATGCCTGAGCTCCTTCTGATCGCGTCTCCTCGCATTGCGGCTCTTCGTGTGCTCAGACCCTGTATTTGGTATTCCTACAAACTGCGTCGCTGTTGGCACCTTTGCTCTCAGCGTTTTGGAAGTAGTCGAATCAGCCAATGTTGGTTTTAGAGTATTCAAATCGATTTGAGATGCAGTTTTGGCGCGTATCATGCGCGATCCAAGTTCTGTCTTGTGTGCAGCAGCTTCGCTAGGTGCTGTTTCAGAAGCCTCCTCGATGCCATGCCAGGATTCTGGCTCTATTTGCTCTTCCGGCATGCTGTCAGAACCGCTGCTTGCGCCACTACTTGTGTCACTAGTATCTTCCTCATCCTCGTCCTCGCTATCATTAGCCTCACTGTCACTCGAGGAGTCCTCAGACGAGTCACTAGCGAATGAGACATCTTCATCCTCGTCTTCGTCGTCCTCGTTCTCGTCTTCGTCGTCCTCGTTCTCGTCTTCGTTGTCCTCGTCCTCGTCCTCGTCATCCTCGTCCTCACTTGGCAGCTCAGCATCGAGGAGCCGGGGCAGTCCAATCTTGCCGTATCGACCATCGACAGCACCATTGACCTGTAGCTCATCATCCTCATCATCATCGTCTTCCTCCACCACAGCCGCAGAACCGTGATCATCTATCCTCCTCCTCTTCCTCGGGGGTATCCTAACTTTCGGCGTGTAGATGCCCTTGACCTTAGTCCGACCCCACGGCAACCCATCCAACAGGTGCCTTCCATCTCCAGCAATCTGGTCTCTCCCCAACACCTTCCTCGCCCGCACTTCACTCGTCAACAGCGGCCGGACAATCACTTCGTCTTCGTCCTTCAACACATCGCCAAGCGGGTGGTAGTGTAGACACTCGTATCCGCCAATTGTGATGGTGTAATGCTCTAGACCCCATGTATCTGACTCGAGTGGGAAGGTCGCATTGATCTCTTCCAGCAGCTGGGCTATCGTGCGTTTAACGGAAGTGGCAGGTATGGGCCAGAGAGTCTGCACAGTCGGGAGGTCATTACGTTGGATTTGGAGCCGTATGCGGATTGGTTTCGCGGTGGCCGCCGAGGTGAGCGCCATACTGCCAGACAAAACGTCATCTCATTCTTGTTGTCAGGGAAGGATTGTCAAACAATGTCCAATCCAAAGAATAATCTCTTGGAGATGTGCCGATCTTCACGTTCACGCTAACGAGTCATGCGCCATGATGGCATTAAAAACATTATCAGAGAAAGTTCAGTATTCACACTGAACCTATTCGAATTGACCGTCTTCAAGGCAAATCACATGAGAGACGCGAATTGCAGTTGATACAGAATCCGTCGTCAGCCCAATAGTGGAAGCAATATTCCAGAGCACGGCAAGTACACCTCCACAAGAGCATAGTCTATCCCGATCATCTCAATCATAGTAAAAAGTAAGACATGGTGAAAGCAGTAGTCGCCTCCTCCCTGGGAGCACCTGCAGATACGTACTTCTACTCGCTGGCCCAGATGGGAGACATTCTTGCAACTATCGGCTCGGACGACTCTCTGAGGCTCTTCGGCCCATCACTCAAACCCATCGCCACCGCACGACCAAACGGCTCTGGACTCTCATGCCTGCAATCCTTCTCAAACACAGCCATCGCAATAGCCGGTCGGGATGGCATAGCCCGGATCTTCGACAACCGTGCGAAACAAGTCTCCCAAATCCAAGAACCTCAAGGCCGACCGATCTCAGCCATCGCTTCGCACCAGCATATCCTAGCCATTGGCACAGAAAGCACCAAAGAAGGCCTCGGCGACGTAAGCGTTCTCCTTTATGACACAAGGAAGCCGAGTGTCCCTCTCAGACACTACGCGGAGTCACACACCGACTCCATCACCCAGCTAGCGTTCCACCCACAACAACCCAACGTCCTACTCTCTGGAAGCACAGACGGCCTCGTCTCCCTCTTCGACGTCGATCAGGCCGAGGAAGAAGACGCTCTCCAACAAGTGCTCAACCCGCGCTCCGCAGTGCACTGCGCAGGTTTCCTAACACAAGATCAAGCCTACGTCCTGACAACCGACGAGCATTTCCTCGTCTACCCCCTGACCGAGCCGATTGAGGGCGTAGAGCCGCAGCCTGCGACGGATTTTGGAGATGTGAGGCAGAAGCTGAATTGCATGTATGTGATTGATTTGGTGAGGCAGCCAGACGGCACGCCGGTGATTGCGTATGGGCATAACAATGATCGGAAGTTGGTGCTGGCGCAGCTGAAGGGGCCGGGGCCGTGGGCGTTTGGGGACAGGGTGGAAATGGAGGGGGCGCATGGGGAGGAGGTCGTGAGGGATGTGTTGGTTGTGGAGGGGAGAGCGTATAGTTGTGGCGAGGATGGGGAGGTGAGGCTCTGGCGGTGGTAAGACGTGATATGAAACCAATGATTGAGCAATAAGCGCTACTTCACGAGCGTTGAGAAATGGCCATCTCGCATTAACTAGCACGTGACGTGGCGCTCCTTCCTGTTTCAGTCCGGCGATCACCGCCCGAGCGTCCGCCGGCAATTGCGATCCGTTCCGATATGAGCAGCAGGGAAAATCATACACAGTTTGAAGTGCTTTACTTGGTTCTGAACATCAACTTCTACAACATAAGAAAAGTCTCCACCTCAACAATCATGTCAATCCAAACCGTCACCGCGGCAAACGTCAAGCACACTCCAAAGCCAAAGTGCTACTTCCTTCAGATTCCGCCGGAGGTGAGTCAAGACGCATGAAAAACTTCTGCTTTGGGAATATCACTGACTATCACTTCGCTCAGCTCCGCAATGAGATCTACGAGCTCGCCTTCACTAGCGACGACGACCCAGAAGGCACAGATCTGTACAAGAAGGTACCGCCATCTCCATCTCTTGCTCTTGCGTGTCGTCAAATCTGGCAAGAAGCTTCGGCGGTCTTCCCACACAGCTGGAAGCGGTACTGGTCCGAGAGAAGGTTCGTGATTCCTGATGTTCAGGTTGGCGGATTCGATCAGGCGAGCCAGTTGTGGGCCAAGGTCAGCGCTGCTTTACCTCGCGACAGCGCCCTCGCCTCGATCACGAAATTGAGACTGACAAACATCGGCGCCTCGACGAATTCGACAAACATTGGCGCCTCGAAAAAATCGTCAATCATTTTTGATCAAGGTAAGTGGACAGTGTCGCGGGAAACCCGACGGGGCCTTCGTGTCGTGCGCTCGGAGTTCGTCTTTGCCGCGAAAGATTTGCGGTTGTGGGCAGCAGACATGCCCCAGGAAATTCGGGATCTCACATGGTATCTTCGGAGAGACATGAATGAGACTGTATGGAGGCTTTTGGACACAGGGCGCTTGGACGAGGAGACTCTGGGTCTTGTGCAACGCCATGCGCTTGCTGGATACTTGACCAGGCATGAACTCCTGGGAGCGTTGAGGTATCTGGGACCTGCTCTTACCAGGGAAACAAGTCAGTATCAGGATTCTTGGGTCGCTTGCTGATCTGATTGATCGCTGACGGTGCGGCGGAAAACTGTGGGCGGTATGAAAGGGCAGGAGGCTATGTCCGTGTACCTGAGAAAGATTGATCTGTACACCAGCTACGCTACGAAGACTGGCTGTCTCACAGATCAAAATGATTCGTTAAGCAACATTGCATGTATCACCTGTACCTGGCATTATTGCTCAAGAAAGATGTGTTGTTCGACTTGCATGCGCTTTGGCAGTAGCTCCTTCCATTTCTGGTTCAGCCTGGGCGAGGTTCGGGAAGTCCCGACATATCGGATAGAGTACAGAAATACCATCCAACACCGCACGTCTTCGCATGCTTCCACATCAATCCCCTACAATGTGGAGTTCGTACAAAATGTCTTACATTGGTCCCATGTCCATGGTTTCGAAAGAGAGATGCTACCTCCTCGAAGTACCAAACAGAGCTGCTCGCTGTGAACCCGCCAATTTCGGAGCTCCTCGCGACGTGCAGGACCAGCTTTGACGAAGCCGCTCGATGGTGAAGGATATCAGGGATAATTATTGGTACCTACCACTCGTAATCCATTATAACCTCTATAGTCCATCAAAACTCCATCACGCTCTTCAAGATCAATGCTTAATTCTTGCACAGGTGAAGAACCCATTTCACAATCACAGGCTCGGAGATCGGTACTCGAACTCCCCAGCGACACCGTACTGGCGAAGATTGGCAGTCTGAAAATTAGTGTCCATGGCCTGGATATCAGGTATTCGACCAAGATAGTGCTGCACGATGGATTCTGGACGACTTGTCCCACCCCACAGGACCCGCAGACCTCATGCGTAGTCATGGCGGAAATCATTCGCCCCCAGCATATGATGGAGTGGAGGAGGCTAGAGGTAAGTATATTGAAGATTTGGGCGGGCTCGATGAGTTCTGGGCGGTGAACCTGCGGGATGAGGACAGATTGAGCAGTGAACAGGTGGGTGTGGCGAAGGAGGCCGTGGGGCGTCAGAGTTTGACGAGGCGCAAGGTTTTTGGCGTGATGAGGTGGCTCGCGGATATGTGGCAACGAGATGGTGGTGGATGAGCGGAATGGTCGGCTTGATTGATTGGATGGAGGTGACATAGTCCGTCGATGCTGGGTTCATGGGGCCTCTTGAGATCTGGTTCTCGTGCAGTACGACGACTGCGATCAGCGGTTGCCGGTGAGTGGTAACACTGCCGTACTGGGGTCAAGGCTGACAGGTCTTACAGACTTCCAGTCTGTTATGGATGATGCAAGTCAATACATGCTCGACTGTCGATATCAATTGAAGCACTGGCTCCAGAGCCCACCGGTAGTAACAAAGTCTGACTGGCGACAAACTTGCTCAGCGTGCAACGTCCCAAACTGTCCGCGTCAAAATTCTGTAGTGGCACCACCCTGTCGTTGACTATAGCTCGCACCAGCTCTTCATCCTCACCCGAGCAAACCATTTTCTCGAAATACGCTCGAGCACCAAATGGCACTGCCCACGCCGCCGAATACCCACTTGTCTGCGAAGTCGTCTCCAGCGTCGTGTTCGAAAGATCCGCAGTAGCATTGTACATGCCTAGCGCAGCGAAGATGGAGCTGATGTCATCGTCGTGGGTGAAGTCGGCGTACAGAGGATGTTTGCTGCCTAGCGGGAACGTGGCCTGCGAATCATCGAGCGTGTGATTGATCGAGGTGTACGATGCAGCAGCCATCACGTACGTACGGTTGGCAGTCATACGCGCGAGCAATTCGTTGCCGTACCCCACGCCTTGGGTTGGACCCAGAGGATTGCCTTGTAGGTCCTCGTACCATTAATCTAGCGAATAATAGTAATCGTAATATGTCCACTCCGTCTCGTTGAATAAGTCGCAGAACTCTAAGATCGTGCCGTTTACTGTGGCAATAGTCTTGAAGGGACAGAGATCCATCAGATAGATGATTTGGTCTTTGCTGAGGTCCGCTCCGACTAGATTGTCGTTGACTCGAGTCCTCACAGGCTTGATCCATTCATTACGCCATATATGCCTGGCGTTGTTGTTGGTGTCCGAGTCAGCATCATCCTCATAGTTGGTGCACAGCTGCGCGTAGAGAGTGCTATTCGATCCAGCGCGTTCCGAGATGATCTCAATCGGGTATGAATGAGTTTCTTCAGAACCGCCACGAGCGCGATGGAAGCCCTGACTGAAATTTCGCGCCGACTCAACTACGCGACGGTCGCCTGATGCACGAAAGAAGGGTGTGTACTTCTTTGCTAAAGCACTGTAACGGCTGTAGAATTTGATGCCCGAATTTATCATTTCCTGCTGGCCGAAGCTTGTCAATTGATTGGCACCAAGGTCATAGGTGTAGTTCTGAATAAAGGCATACTCCGACGAGTAGGATGTCGTCTGGTTCTGGATCTGCTCGATCAGGTCTTGGTAGTCTTCAGTTTTCGAAGTCGTGGGGAATCGAGCACCATGGCGGGAGAGCAAATTTGCGAAGGTGATCGTGCATCCAGAGGGTATGTCAGCAGATATGTTACTTGGGGCTCTGAAATATGGGCTCTGTGGTCCCTAATGATGGCTGATGTTTGTGTAGCATTGGTACCCAGTCTGGACATTGTCACAGGAGCTCGAGCTGGGAAGTTGTTAGCAGACTCGCATATGTCCAGGTGGTGGAGGCGACTGCCTACGCAAGTTCTGCGAGGATATCAACTGCCAGTGCGGACTGCATCGTCGAGGTAGTTGAGGAGACTATCGCGTCCATCTCGTCTACTTACGATGATATGATATATGGCTATATCACGCCAACTCTGGCCGCGCAACGCGACCGTTACTATGAGCTGCTGTGAGGAGCAAGGCGAGTGCGTCATTAGCCGCCGCCGTCGCTGCGGCATTATTGAGCGCGGCAGTCATCGCACGAGGTGCATGTGTTTGCCAGTGCGTACACTGGTCTAAGTCAGTGACCCTTTCAGTCCTTCATTCTACTATTGTGCTACTAGTCAAATGTGTACCAGGATGAGCAGTCATCCCGCGTTATTGAGCGATGACCGGGTGATCAGGCACTTAATCGCATTGTCACGAAATCATTCGTTACATAATGCTGCCTACCGATGTCAGTCATTCGATTGACTGATGCGATAACTAGACTCTACCTGAGGATACGTGTAACTACCTACGTCACGCTCGTTGCCGCAATCGGTTGTAGGATGCATCAGATGCTCGGAACTCCAGACATAACTAGGTACATGTCAGGTATCTTGTCAGTCGAGGCGGCTTCTACAGTATTTCATAGTCTCAGCAGCATGGTCTAGCATCATCTATAACTTTGACGAAGCAATTTCGAATGGTCAATTAGTTGCCCGCCATCGGCGCTCGGCTAACACGCTGCATCCTCCTATTGTGATATCCTTGATTAATAGGGTTAGCGCCTGCCAAGCAACACACAGTAAAAATCGTCTGATGTATATAGTCCTATAATTAACACGTTCTATAACCTTAGTATTTATATCTAGTAGCTAAGAAAGACAACATATAGTATTATTACTATAAGACTAGTACTAATCGATCTCTAAAGGAACATCCTATTATTACTAATAGTAATATTAAGGTTTTTCAAAAGGTACTAAGCCTAATTTCTAATAATAGATAATAACTAGATAGAACGAGACCTAGTCGACGACAATTTAGCTTAAGCTATACGTAATAGCTTAAATCTTAATTAAGCTACTAGTCTATCTAGGAGATAAGATGCCCCTATAACTATATAATAGATATAGGAGTCTATACGTAGTATAGGCCGCTTTACTAAGTAACAAATGTCTTAAATAGCAATTATAATAGATATTACCTAAGAGAATTAGCTACTTATACTACTAATATAAACTATAAACTAAGAAACTCCTCTAAGCTCGAATATTATAAGCTATACTAGTAGTACTCTATAGTTCTATAGTACGCTCGAAGGTAATACCCTAGTAGTATTACTATAGACTAGTATAGGATGCTCTTACTAGTACTCTAATATAGGAGTCTCTATCTATATTCTATTAGTAGAGACTATTAGTTACTATACTCTTCCTAGCGTTTTATTAAAGACTAGATAGTACTATTACTACTAGTAGTACGAGGTATTAATAACCCTCTTAAATGCCTTTCTTAAGGCTTTTATACTAGTAGTAAGTATAGAAACGTCGATAATCTACTATTCTAGGAACCCTTATAACTCTACTAATCTAAGATCCTCTAAGGTAGGATAGTTAAGTTAAGATACTTCTAGGTAGTAGTAGTTATAGAGAATAGCAATTCTCTCTACCCTATAATATTTCTTTTAGAAGGCTCTAGATCTCTTAACGTCGTCTATATAATAGTCGATATATTAAGTAATTAGCTTAATATCTATATCTATAATAGAGAAACTAAGATGCTAATATTCTAGTAAGAGTTATAATAGAGCTATTATACTATATATAGGTATCTATTACTTATAACGACTATCTCTAGATAGTAAGTATTATATTATTATTATAAAAGAAGATAGTATAGAAGAAAGAAGAGAGGTATTAGGTAGAATAGTCGTCTCCTAGGTAAGGGCTCTTCTAGCTTCGAGGATCCTTACCTAATCTAGCTTAGCTAAACCTTACCTAGAAGTCGCTAATAAATATTAATATAAGTATAGTCTCTATATAAGTATTACTTCTATGTCTTAACGTTAATCCTTCTACTTCTAAGTACCTCTACTTAAAGGTCGCCTAAGAGTATAAGAGTAGAGATAATTATACTATTCGCTTAGTATAGTCTTAGTACTATCTAAAGATAGTTATCGAAGATCTAGGTAGAACTAGTCTAAATAATCTATATCGATTATCTATTAGTTTCTTACCTAGACTAGAGGGCGTCTACTAGCTACTATCTAGTTAGCTTCTAGTATAGTCTACTAGGAGACTAGTCGTATAGTAATAATTAGTACTAAAGGGTAGTAGCCTCGGCTAGTAATCTTCTCGAATTAAAGTTACTATATTATTATAAGAATTATAAAGTATAAGATAGTAATATAGTATAGACTTATTAATTGTTAGAAGCTATCTCTTCTCTAGAAGGTCTCTTAGCTATAGTCTCCTATAGACTATACTCTCTATAATATTAGGCTTCTTAGGAGGATTACTACTAGACCTACTACTAGAACTACTACTAACAATACTACTAGTCTTAGAGGAGCTAGAGCGACGTAAGACGGACGCTATAATACTAATAAAGTTAATAAAGTTGTTAAAGTTAAAGTTAAAGTTAATTAGAATGTTAATAGAGAGAAGAATTAGAAGTCGATATAGATATAATAGAGAAGGTTTTAGAGGGAGGTTAAGAGTCTTTTATAGACGAACCTTCTAACTACCGACATATAGCTTTTATAAGGTTAACTACGTAGCTACCTACTAGTATTTATAAGGCTAACTACGTAGGCTATCTACTAGTATTTATAGAGTTAATAATATGTTACTTACTAGTATTTATAAGACCTTATAACTAACGCAAACTACGTTATTAGGTATATAAATACTATTATAACCTCTAACAGCTAGTCTTTAGGAGTTAGCTACGCTTCTTTAAGGTAGTAGTAGTTAGTAAATCTTACTATATAGATGTATTTAGCCTATAACTATAGAATAAGACAGTCTAGATTTAGTATATAAGACGACGTAGCTGTAATAATAGTAGTAACTATAGTAGTTATAATATAGGCTTATAATCGGCCTCTAATAGTTATATTCCTTTAATTATTTAGGATATTAGAATATTATAGGCTCTATAGGAGTATATAAGCCTTAGTAGGGGAGGATGTAATATCCTTGATTAATGGGGTTAGCGCCTACTAAGTAACATATAGTAAAAATCGTCTGATGTACATAGTCCTGTAATTAACACGTTCTATGACCTTGGTATTCATACTATCTCGACCCAGTAATCTGAAATCCTTTAATTACATCCCATCATCAAGAACTCCTATTGACTACAGACGCACCCGACATGTCCACCATGGCACTAGCACTTGATGTCCAAGCCATCCGCCAACAGTTTCCCGCCCTCGGCCACAAACAGATCTACTTTGACAATGCCGGCGGATCACAGGTCTTGAAGTCAGTGGTTGACTCAATCTCGGATTATCTGCTATCGAATAACGTCCAGCTCGGAGCTTCCTACCCAATATCTCAAGCCAGCACTAAATTGTTTGATGATGGTTGCAAAGCCGTGGCGACCTATGTGAATGCCGCGCCTGGAGAGGTTGTGCTAGGTCCCTCCACCACACAGCTTTTCCGCAATCTCTCCTTATCTCTATACGACTACATACAGCCCGGCGACGAAATAGTTGTCAGCAAACTCGATCACGAAGCCAACATCGCATCCTGGGTCACTCTCGCAAAATGGAAAGGAGCCAAACTCATCTGGTGGGATTCTCCTCACAGCCAGACGAACCCAACTCTTGAGCCGTCGCACCTTAGGACTCTGATGAGCGAAAAGACGAGATTAGTGACGTGCACGCACACCTCCAATATTCTAGGCACCATTAGCCCGATCCGAGACATTGCGGAGGTTGTCCACAGTTTTCCTGGCGCTTTGCTCTGTGTAGACGCCGTAGCGTACGCACCGCACGCACCGGTTGACGTGAAAGCGTTAGGTGTCGACTTCTATTGTTTCTCATGGTATAAAGTGTTTGGACCGCATATCGCCTCGATGTATGCTTCATCAGCCGCGCAGAAGCATCTCACGACTCTGGGACATTTCTTCAAGCCCACGCATACACTCGAAAACCTGCTTGGTCTCGCGGCAGCCAATTACGAGCTCGTAGCGAGCATACCCAAGGTCTGTGCGTACATTGAGCGTGTATCTTGGAGACAGATTGAGGCGCAGGAGGAAAAGCTGCAGGCCATCCTAATCGAATACTTGCTGTCGAAGACCGAAACATACCAAATCTATGGTGTGCCTGGCTCTGATCGAAGACTTCGACATCCGACTATCTCTTTCACGGTCAAGGGAAAAAAGAGTCGGGAGGTAGTGGAGACGATCGAGGAGAGGAGTGCGTATGGGTGCCGTTGGGGGAGCTTCTATAGTAATCGTCTGGCTAAGGAGGTCATGGGAATCGACGATGTGGATGGCGTGGTGAGGGTGAGTTTGTTGCATTACAATACTGGTGAGTTTTACGTGTTCAGTCCTGACGTAGCCTCTGCGAGCTGTGGATCACATGCTGATATCTATGTCTAGAGGAGGAGGTGAGGGGCTTTGTTGAGGTGCTTGATGGGGTCGTATTTGGAGGGCGGTAGAGGGGGAAGTGGTTGCGTGAGAACACCGAAGCTCAATTAGACGAAGGGCTGACCAAGGCTATCGACCCACTTCAGATTCGAGATTCAAAGGCGTGGTGGACCTCTGGAACTTTGCTCGAGCTGTGATGGAGCGTGGATGGAATGGGTCCTCGCGCGTCCTAGTAAGATCATAACATGGGTCGTATGTCCACGTTTGAGGCAATACACTACGTGCTCGAGCCTTTATCTCATTGCTTGGAAAGGAGGAGCAATGACTGTTTCAGTTTTATTGTCAATTAATAGTAGTTGGCAATTGATTGCAGTTGATAATTGATTGTAGTTGGCAATTGATTGTACCTTAGTTGGCAGTCCGCCGGCGCCTGACCGGGTGATATACGCTCACCGCCTGGCAGAACGTCCGCCGCGACGTGAAGGTCAGCACCATCTTCTCAAGATTCAGTCAACCTTCGTCTCGACGGCCTTTCACCAGCATACATGTAGGCAACCTTCCAGAAGCGCTGTGCTGTGAGTGTGGCAGCTGGCTAAATCGCGGCTAGACAAATACGTGCAAGGTTCACGCGGACGCTCAATCTCAAAATACTTTCCACCTGTAGAACCTGTTCTTCCGGTCCTCCACCGCACTCATGCATCTCCTTGCTCCGCACCGCTTATTACCATGCAGGTTCGCCTCGCAATCTACCACATCTGGTGGTGGGCTGGTGTTGGCCTGCCAGGATCTGGGAATGGCATGCGTCAACAGAGAAATACGGTCTCGCTAGAAGGCATGCCGGTGCAAGATTCAGGTATGCGAAGTGATTATTACCATCAATCTCCTCTACGACTTCTATGCTCGAGATCCTGGCCCTACGAGCCATCATGTATTTTCCTCGCGTCCTTGCGTTCCTACTCTTCGCGGCCTTTGCTGCCAATGCCACCAACGACAACCTCACCACCGCCGTGGAGTGGGACAAGTACAGCTTGCTTGTGAACGGCAAACGCGTCTACATCTTTGCCGGAGAGTTCCACTACGAACGACTTCCGGTCCCTGAGCTCTGGCGTGACGTCCTGCAAAAATACAAGTCGAATGGCTTGAACGCAGTCTCCGTTTATTTCTTCTGGTCTTTCCATTCCCCAAGCAAGGACGTATTCGACTTCTCAACGCCAGCGCGAGACGTCCAATATTTTCTCGATCTCGCGAAGGAAGTGGGACTATATGTCATTGCTCGACCAGGCCCCTATTGCAATGCTGAGACCAACGGAGGCGGACTTGCTCTGTGGGGATCAGATGGCAGCTTGGGAAAGCTGAGAACTTCCGACGAAACATATCATCAAGCATGGCTGCCCTGGATCACTGCTATCGGCGAGCTGTTAGCCAAGAATCAGGTCACGCAAGGTGGCAATGTCATTCTGCACCAGATTGAGAATGAACTTCGGGAAACAAGCCACTCAGCCACTGATACACTAGTCCTATACATGGTGCAGATCGAGACTGCTACTAGAAATGCTGGCATTGTTGTGCCCTTCACGCACAATGAGAAAGGAGAGCGCAGCATGAGCTGGTCTACTGACTATGAAAACGTAGGGGGGGCCGTGAACGTCTATGGTCTGGACTCATACCCAGGCGGCTTATCCTGCACGAATATCAATACCGGCTTTAATGTGGTCCGCAATTGTGAGTAAGTCTATCCGCTCTGGCCGTATATTGCTGACATTCCTTTAGACTATCAATGGTTCCAGAATTATTCGTACACTCAGTGGGTTTGCTGTCTAACAATACTACCAAGCTACTACTGAACACGTCATAGACCACAATATCTCGCTGAATTTGAGGCTGGTTATTTGCAACGTTGGGGCACCAATTTCTATGACCAATGTCTGACAGAACATGATCCGGCATTCGCAGATGTATTCTACAAGAACAACATTGGCCAACGGGTCACACTGCAGAACCTATACATAGCCTTTGGCGGGACGAACTGGGGCAATCTTGGCGCACCAGTAGTCTATACCTCTTACGGCATGTGTTCTAGTAATACTCGCCTGAGTCCACAAATTACTAATGATTCATAGACTACTCGGCGCCGCTGCGAGAGACAAGAGGTGAGAGACCTATGTCGATTGTCTATGAGTAACACTAAAATATCTTCCGCAGAGGTCGAGGCCAAATTCAAGCAGACCAAACTGATAAGCCTTTTCACACGAGTCTCGCAGGACCTGCTAAAGACTGCAATGGAGAGCAACGGCACTGGCAATGCTGTGAGCTCTGAAAGTGTATACTCCTGGGTCGGTCATTCTTACGGTATTCGGTGTCGTCTACTTATCCTTTGTCAGGTCATACGCAATGTCGATAACCGGGCCGGCTTTTACACACTACAGCAGTCTACCACGAGTTCACGAAACGCTGTTACTTTCGATGTCTACTTGGATACGAGTGTCGGTCCCGTACGCAAAGATCTGATGCCGAATGATGTGCAGGCATGCTGACTTGGATTTAGGTCACGGTCCCTAACGTACAACTCAACGGTCGACAGAGCAAGATTGTGACCACTGACTACCACTTCGGCGACGACACGCTGCTGTACTGTTCCGCTGACATACTGACGTACGCCTTGCTCGACGTGAGGATTCTTGTCCTTTACCTTGAAGTCGGTCAGGTGGGAGAGTTTGCTTTCAAGGATGAATCCACCAACCGCACCTACACCACCTATGGATTGACAAAGGTCTCCTCGTCGAGTAGCGTCATCAAGGGAAGCTCGGAAAATGGCGCCGCCACGTTCAATAGGTACACGTACACGCAGGCCGCAGGATCCACTATGCTTCAATTCTCGGATGGTCTGCTGATCTATCTCCTCGACCTGGAATCGGCCTGGAACTTCTACGCCCTGCCTACGACAAGCGACCCGAATGTTTCTCCAAGCGAACATATAGTTGCATTAGGTCCTTATAACATCCGTAACGCCTCACTGAGCGGCAATACTGTTACGCTAGTCGGTGACAATGCCAACCTTACCAGTCTGGAAGTCTATGCGGGAGCACAATACTCCTCAATCACCTGGAATGGCCAAGCGCTTTCTGTTCACCGAACACGATATGGGTCACTCTTTGCTATAGCAGATGGAGCAG
This sequence comes from Teratosphaeria pseudoeucalypti, assembly GCA_013403795.1. Taxonomy (NCBI): domain Eukaryota; kingdom Fungi; phylum Ascomycota; class Dothideomycetes; order Mycosphaerellales; family Teratosphaeriaceae; genus Teratosphaeria; species Teratosphaeria pseudoeucalypti. Next base: position 50,095 of record JABBMZ010000089.1, read on the forward strand.
CTGACAGGACAGTCGGGCTTCCTGAGCTGACCTGGGTCGTTGCAGACTCTCTGCCGGAAGCGAATAGAGACTATGACGATTCTCGATGGGTAGTAGCTAATAAGGCAAGCACGCTCGCACCCACGGCTCCACTATCATATCCGGTGCTGTTCAGCTCGGACTACGGCTTTTACCCTGGGATCAAGCTATATCGTGGCTACTTCGACGGTACTGCGGTTACTGCGGCGAAAATTACGGTTCAGGGGGGAGCTGCCGCTGGTTGGAGTGCATACTTGAATGGCCAGTACGTTGGCGGTCATACCGGCAATGCATCTCTCTGGACAACCTCAGCTCTACTGGACTTGAGCAGTGCTACAAAGCACAGTAAGTCCAATGTCTTAACTGTGGTCACGGACTATACTGGTCACGATCAGACGTCAACCTCCGATGGCGTTGAAAGTCCTCGCGGCATTCTGGGCGCATTCCTCTATGCGGGCAAAGAAGCCGCGAACTTCACCGAATGGAAGATTCAAGGCAATGCAGGTGGTTCTTCAAACATAGATCCGGTCCGTGGCTCTCTGAACGAAGACGGCTTATATGGTACCAGGCTTGGCTGGCATTTGCCTGGCTTCAAGCCTGATGGCGCAGACTGGTCTGCTGGCTCTCCATTGCAAGGTTTGAACCGAAGCGGTGTTTCCTGGTATATATCGAGATTCAGCCTGTCGATTGATGCTGACCTTGACGTGCCGCTTGGTATTGAACTTGATGCGGCTGCTGGCACTAAAGCTAGCGTACAGCTTTATGTCAACGGTTACCAATGTGAGTCCGGCAGCGCGATGCAGCTTGCCCACTTGTCGTGCGCGATAGCTGACAACTGTAGATGGCAAATATATCCCTCAGATCGGGCCACAGACCAGATTCCCTTTCCCGCCAGGCATTACCAATAATCGAGGGCAGAACACTATCGCGTTGAGTCTCTGGGCGCAGACAGATGCAGGCGCGAAGTTGACGAAGGCCACTTTGTTCGCGTACAATAAGTATCAGACTGGGGTCGACTTTGCAAATATCGGCGTTGGGTTGCAACCAGGCTGGACTAAAGATCGACTGCAGTACATATGAGGTTCTGATCATCAAAATAGATCAGAGCAGCACATAGATGACGGAATTTAGAACATTGTGCTGATGAGCAATTGACTTCATCGCAGCATATCAATGCAAAGCACTAATATCTTTCTCCGCGGAAGCGTTCATGAGCTGTCTGGCATCTTCCACATGGAACGGCATTTACAAGATGGCACATTCTCGACCGCCGAGTGCCCGAGCCAAGTGAGCAGCAGACTAGAGCCTGATTGACTTACAATTCGAGCTGGGAGCTGCTGCTGGCGCCACAGTGAATCACCTGAGGCCCTGCCCCGGCGATCCACTTCGTCGCTGGCCATTCGAACAACTTTGACCAGCACTGATACCCGGCCAACATCAGCGCCGTGTCCGCTAGTTCAAGCTCCCATGTACCGCCATTGATCACATCCGGAGCCTCGACCGGAATCGCCAGCAAGATCGTCGATGCACTGGAAGACGACGAGAAGGACCTCATCGGGCTCAGCATCGGGGTCGGCAATTCTGTCCTGATTAACATCATCGCAGTAATTATGTATGTGGAGGGCACTGCCCATCCATTGCGCTGCAGGCTGTGACTGTTACCGTGAGGTATTCTGCACAGAGGACGAACAAAGTATGGCGTATTACCGAATGGTGACCGAGCCGCCTTTACAAGAACCTTTCTAGGCACATTCACCGCGGGGTCTGATGGCAATGATCATCGCGCGACGACATCTCTCGATAAGTCTGTGCAGGTCCGGTCATCGGTCAGGGAAGCACGAATTGACATCTGGACATGTACATCGCGATCACGGCGGCCGAGCTTACAGCGCCCTGGCGATGAATCTTTGAGACAGGAGGTACGCCCAATATAGGCTGTGTGCTGCATATCGTGGCCGTTGTGACCTCTTCAAAAGGATAGCAGCAGCTAGCGTGCTATACTCGATGTGCGTGCTCTTGCTTCGGTCTCACGGGGAAAATAGCAACGACCGTATGAAGGCCTTCGCCAACTTTATTGCTATCTTGTTGTGCGAGTAGGTAATTGAACAACCGGAACACCATGCATGGCCACTGGCACAGAGAACAGAGGTCCGTCTGGACGGGACGTCTAGGTCCCAGCGGCGACAGCCGAGCACGGATCAACGATATTCAAAGGTGGTGCAGGCCAATCGGGTATTTGCAAGACCACAGCTCATTTCTGCTGCTCCAGCAACCACTCCCACCCCTTCACCGAGTCGTCGACAAACTTCTTACTTGCCTTGAGCTCAAGCGCTACGCTCCAAAAGCCATGTGGCATCCCGGGGTATACCTGTCTTCAGTCAGGGGGTGCTGAGAACTGAGTACCACATTCAGACTTACATCAACTTTCGTCTTGATCCCTTCATCATGCCTCAGGATCCGCTCGAAAATCAAAGCTTCGTCTCGCAATGGATCTTTCCCACAAATCTGGAAGTACGCAGGAGGAAGACCTGCATGACCCGTTGGGAAGAGCAGGGGCGAGAAGAGTGGGCTTGCGCGGTCCTTCGGCTCGATGTAGTTGTCCAGGAATAGCTCGCAAGCTTTGCGACTCAGGATCGGGGCGTCTTTGTTCTGCTCCCAGGAATTGTAGTCCTTCTTGTATTTCTCCGGGACGTGACTGGGGCTGATACTATTTCAAGTCAGCCTTCGCGGGCAACGGTGATGGCGTAAAGTCTCGTTGAGCAGCGTACAGTGCAGGAATCATGAGATGCGTCCCTGTAAGAAGTGGCTGCATCTTTTCGTCACGCCAGAGATGAGAGATGACACACGCGAGGTTGCCACCAGCTGATGTCCCACCAATCATAAATCCTTTGGAGGTATCTGCACCCAGGTACGATGCATTGTCGGCAGCCTATGGTATACACATCAGCACTACATTGTCTGCCGAGAGGCGCCGAACATACCCATTTTGTGGCATCAAAAGCGTCATGGATACATGTGGGAAATTTGTGCGCAGGCGCAAGTCGATAATCCACATTCAGAGCCGTAATACCAAGCTTCGAGCAGATCAGACGACACAACAGTTCCTCGTTCTCCAGGCCCCCAATACACCAGCCACCGCCGTGGAAGATCACGGCCAGGGGACTGCCTCCAGACGGTGGAGTCTCGGGTTGGTAAGAACGGACAGTGATTTTGGTGCCGTCACGGACAGTGATCTGATGATCGGTCTCTTTGACGCCGGCCATTGTTGAACCGAGTTGGGCGTTCATAGCTTGCTTGGTGGCAGTGAACCATTTGATAAGCTCTTCGACTGTGCATGCGACCAAAGCATCAGTACGCCAAGCGGATTGTTCGGGACTCAGATTTGTACTCACTGCTGGCGAAGCGGCCAATATCCGGAGGGCCTCCGCTTGCTTGTGCCCACTTGAGGCAAGTTAGTAATACTCAACGAGGTGTGGATTTCGGTGCTTGAGCTTGCCTGTTCCCATCTGGACGTGTAAATATCAGCCAGGCAAAATGGTCAACGATGGATGGAGTGCAGCTTACTCGGGGTCCTCATTAGCCAGAGCCTTCCAGTCAGTGATATCAGCCATATTGCCGGTGAACGTGTCTTGTGAGGACTATGTGGGTAGGAATTCAAGAAGTGCTTCGGGAGGATTCTATCAAGCCGGCGGGTACGACCACCGTCTTGTATCTGGCAAGACGGTTCTCTGTTGTTTGCTGCCTCTAGTGGGGTACCAGCGAAGCAGATGCGAAAGGTACCAGCCTAGGATGCGATGAATCCTGATTACCCTACACGAATGCCGCAGTGAACGCCAGGAACCAGTCTCGAGGACCTCAAAGCAGCACTACTAGATTTGACTGTCAAGGAAGATCGGTCCCGCCGCGGCTTGTCGATGCTACCCTGCCTCTTTGCTCCGCCTTCGCTTTCAATTTTCCTTTTAGTGGTCTGCTGCGGGGCAATATCGTAGGATGCAGCTCCCGAGGTTCTTCGTAGGCAATCTCACGGCTTCGAGTGAGATGAACAAATAAGATATGGATATGAAGCTATGATAGCATTAAGTGTCCGCAACACCGGTAGGTGCAATGCATGTACTGAACAAAGTCTTGGTTATGCTCGACAGGACCGACAGCTTCTTTCTCAAGCGCACTTGTCTCAGGACCAGGTCGAAAGATGTTCTCATCGCGCTGGTCACATGCAAAATCGCCATTATTCCCGACCCGAAGCAAAACTGCTTGCTCCTGGCAAACTCTGCGAATGTTATCAGATCCCTCATCCGCCTCCCAGAAGCCGTGACTGCCCTTGCTCACACACATCGACATGAGACTGGTCGTGTCAATGAGCTGTGTTGTGACGGTTGGTCATGGCACCCTAGCCATGCTGAACTCGTGCGCGTCTGAGACCGGAATGCTCGGTTGCGCAGTGCTCTCGATACATGTCCCATGAGACGCCGCTTGAGTGCAATAATCATACGTCCTAGCACGTGGCGAGAGTCACTTTCCTCAAAGGAGCCGAACGGTGTACCTCTTGTGGTGGGATGTGTCGGCCAAGAAGCCGCCATCAAGGTGTAGTTCTAATTGGCCTGTCCTGTCGTTGTGAACTCGGACATCAATACCTCCGTATAGAACTATCGTCCATCCATCAACATGCCCGTCACAGCACCACTGCTAGGTCTGTCATCAAGATACATGCAATATCTAGTGCAGCGAGGATCGTCTCCTTCGAGAAGGTCGTCTCCCATCCCCCCAGAGCTTTGCGTCGCCATGACGTACATTCGTGCTACACGAAACAATGACATCTACTCGATCAGAATATATGTAATATGAAGTTGGTGGCGTGGGCATCAAGAACTCTTGACAATCAAGCTGTAGGTATCTCTCTGAGCTTTTTGATTCGTACCTTCAGCGGCTCTCCGATCTGCCATCAAGTCATTTGAAAGAATTGCAATCATGGCTATGTCACAAGCAGCACTCAAGGCCGAGCAAGCCATCGGCCACGGCGATAATGCCACCACTGCGCAAGACGTCACGAATCCCGCGCTGAACAGAGAAAAATATGGCGATCCAAGTGACAAGATGCTTGCATTGACTTGGCAAGGTCGGGATAAAGTCCAACTAGGTATTAGCAATCCACGTCCGTCTACCGAGAAGTATCGCTCACATTGGCGCAGTCGAGGCGCCAAAGCCGAAGGTCATTGAGGACAGAGACGTCATCCTCAAGGTCACGGGATCGACCGTCTGCGGCTCTGATCTCCATCTCCTGCACGGCTCCGTCGTGGAGCTCCAGAAGGGCGACATTCTCGGCCACGAGTTCTGCGGCATAGTTGACAATGTTGGTTCAGCAGTGAAGAACGTCAAGCCTGGGGATAGAGTCGTGGCCTCTTTCCAGATTGCTTGCGGAGAATGCATATACTGTGAGAAGAAGCTTTCTTCGCAGTGCGCCAAGACTAACAGCAACACCATCGAGAACGCAATGTACGGTGGCCGGACCGCTGGCATGTTTGGCTACTCGCATTTTACTGGTGGATTCGCTGGCGGTCAGGCAGAGTACGCTCGTGTGCCGAAAGGCGATGTGAATTTGCTCAAGCTGCCAGACGATGTGCCAGATGAGAAGGGTCTATTTCTTTCAGACGTCATCTCGACCTCTTGGAATGCCGTTGTCGACACTGGCGTCAAGGAGGGCGATGTGGTCGCAATCTGGGGAGCTGGTCCTATCGGCCAAATGGCTGCGGACTTCGCGTTCATCCATGGCGCGAGCAGGGTGATCATCATCGATCAGAACTGGAGACTGGACTACGTAAAGCAGAAGTATCCCAAGGTCGAAACAGTCGACTTCTCGCAGCTCAAGGGAACCAAAGCCGTGGTCATCAAATTAAAGGAAATGGTGGATGGTCACGGTCCGGATGTTGCAATCGAATGCGTTGCTGGCGAGTATCCGAAAGGCTGGCTGCACACCATCGAGCTGGCTGCCGGCTTGGAGACCGACACCTCCGAGATCTTGAACGAGATGATCGAGTCCGTGAAGAATTACGGACGCGTTGGCATCACCGGTGTCTACGTCGGCTACACCAACCATTTCAACATCGGCTCGATCATGGAGCGGGGCATTAGATTCATCGGCAACGGTCAGGCTCCCGTGCATTTGTACTGGGAGGACCTCCTGAAGCGGATTCAAAAAGGCGACATTGACCCGCTGAAGATGGTGACACACCGAGTGAGGATGGAGGACATTGACAAGGTGTACTACAAGTTTGATAAGAAGGAGGATCATATGCAGAAGGTGAGGACTTCCTCTTTTCTATTTCACAAAGGTAATGCTGACGTATGCAAAATAGGTCTATGTACAGACACGCTTCTCTGCACCACCTGCGCCGGGCTCACCTGCGCTTACGACTTACGACTCGTAGACGTCACATCACGAGGATGACCGGCGTGATGAGTTTCGATATATTCTTGGACCAAGCATAGTGTGTAGCATAGCAGCATGAAGAAGTAGCAAGGTTGTAAGCCGCATTGCACAGCCGCAGTAATTGGGCTAGTTTATCTCAGAGACACAAGTAGAAGCATTCCTTATGACGGATGTTCCATCCCATTCGTGCAATTCGTTGTTTTATTATTCGGCCGGCAGGCCGTTGCGGAGGACTGATGGGAAATCCTGACCCAACATGAAATAGCATGAGCAGCATCAACAACCGTCTCCATTTCCGCACGCCATCTTTCCTATGATAGTCGAGAAAACCAACATGCCACGACAACGATGCTGGCTATGCCAGCATGACACCAGGGACTCCAGCGCAATCCTCCCAATCACACCGAGCAGTGCCCTTTCACGGGACTTCGTCGATGTCCCACACAGCTTCCCGGCAATCATAAACACGAAGCAGACTGTATGACTCTACTCCTGACTTTATCGAATTCTGCACATGTCAATCACGCCACGTCGATGGAGCTGGTTGGGCGAATTGCAAACCAAGCAATGGAACGAACCATCAATACGTGCTTGGCATCCGCATCAAAGATGCTCCCCGAGACAACCAAGAGCCATGGAGCGACGATTGGCCCAACTGAAGCCCGGCAAATATCGACGTACCGCGTCTCTCGTTGCCGAACACCTCGAGTATAACTACCGACCCTTTCTCCAACCTCCACGATCCATTCGATTCCGCTCTCAAGCCACTATCCGACTACGAAACAACCATGCAGCTCCCGGCTCTCCTGCTCGCGCTCCTCACCACCGTCGTGGCCCAGAATGTACGGCCTCGCAATATCTCCCTGTCACTTGTACCTCGCATGACGCTGACGCTCGCAGTATTGCACGACGAACAATGGCGAAGGCTGGTGCAGAGCCCCGGGCAGAGCTCAACAGTGGTGCGCGGAGGCAAGTCCCACACACAGCACTTTTTTCGATAGTCTCTCATGTAATTGCTGACAAGTCGTCTTTTTCTTTCAGTCGGCTCCGTGCAAGAAGGCCAATGCGCATTGCGACTTTGACGCGATTGATGGGGTCAGCCCGATCTCCCACCTTCCGATGAAAAGGGCAAGGTGCAGCTAGAGGTCTGGCAAGCTCGCATGCTTGTGATCTCCTGGTCAGTCGCAGCCAGATAATGGAGCAATACGGATCCAGGAGAGCTCATCTGGAATCGGCCGCAATGGTCTTGTCGTCGTGAACGAGTCCATCCTCTGCAAATGGGAGACAGACATGACTTTGGTTCTTTGTCTCAAACCCGTCAAAGATCATAATGGCGGCAACATCTTTGTCTCGACAGTGCTGCGCGGCGAATGTACGACACAATAGGATTGTGCTCTGCCGCGTCCAGGGTACATACAAATATCGCCCCGTGGCAACAGAATCTGCTTCTCTTTCCCTTTCCTCCTCTCAGAGACAACCGCTCTGAAAACCCGCTTAAGGCTCCTGTGAAGCCTCAAGCATCGTTCAACTCCAACAAGTCGAACATTTCAGAGTAGTTGCTTCTCACATCCACTTTCACCACCGTCAACAGTCTCTGATCACAGATCGTTGCAATGTACGACAACAGGCAATTCCGCGGACGCAGGCCGTCTAACACGCTTTATGCGTTGCACAGTGAATCGCTGACATCGCGCACCGATCTCCCGTTATCACCAACCATGCCTGTGAATTCAGCTTGGCCACGAGATGAGAGCCCGCCGCCACAAGGTGCTCGCGCAAACAATCAGCAAGGTACGTCCACGACTCCCCACGTTGCTGACATGCGCAGTTTTCGCCAAGAGGAAGCAGCGGCAGCAGCCGAGCGCAGGTTCCACCACGATCTGAGAAGAGGGCTCGGCCCAGAGACCTCGTTCAACGTGACCGCTGACGACGCCGTACTGGTTCCAGAAGCCGCAGCAGTACCCTATGCCTCCAACTCGCCAGAAGAGAGAGCACCCCGCCTGGCCCGCTCGGTATCCAACGGCTTCAAAGCCTTGGGTCGAGCGATCACCGGTCGTGCTCGGGCAGGTACGTCGACGGCTAGACCGAGTATACTTCTTGTCTCGGGGGCGATGCATGACAACATCAATGGCGGCTGCGAAGTGGATCCTGAAGGGTTTGAAGTCGTCCACAAGGCGATTCCGATCGAGCAAGCGCAACGACAACGCGAGGCGGAGAAGGCGGCAGGCACGCGTTCGGCTCGCTTCAATAGCGACTTGGCGGTGGCTGCCAGGGCTCAGAGAGGTAAGGTAAGGACACTGACTAAGGATAGGGAACTGCCGACACGACCCAGTGTGAAGCAGGTAAGATCGGAACAACCCATTACGAGATCTGAGCCCGTTGCGCAGCACGTTGATAGCGCAAGAGCAGAGGGGCCGTCCGCTCCGAGGGCGATCAAGATGGTCGGCCATCCCGATCGGTGTACAACCTTCGGTGACTTTATTGATCTTTCCCCCTCGAGCTCCGATTCAGTCAAGTCTCAGGAGCCTGCGAGCGGCGAGATCCCCAGACCAATCACGCCATACCGAAGACCCAGCTTTGTAGCACCGCCACCACCTCCAGTTCCAGTCACTGCAGCTGCTGCTTCCAAGCGTAAGCCCGTCAAAAGGGCACAGCCAGCTGACAAGCCAAAAGCAGGACCAAGCACTCCCGCAAAGCAAAGACAAGCGGAGTCGCCGAAAGACAGCGCCTACGCACTGACATCCGAGCAGCAAGACCTCCTGCAACGCGGATACATCGGTCCTCGCTTGCGGCCTCGCGCACAGGCGCAGCGGAGGCATGGAGGCTCCGAAGTCGCCTTCGATGTTCAGCTGGACGATACCCTGGAAGCACAGCTTCGTGCTCAGGGCATGGACGTCGATCGATATATGCGCGCCGTCAGCCTGGCGCGGTCGCGGTTCGGCGGTAATGTAGATGGCGATGACTTGGGCCCTGAGCTCGTGGTTGACCAGCGGGTTCATGACAAGCATACGAGCTGGTTCATCACAGATGCGTCGCAGCCGGATCGCATTGCTGCTCACCATGGCAGAATTGCCAATGATGAGCTAATGAGTTCCAATCCGCGGCGAGGACAGAATCCTGAGGATCAGGGCTCGTCGACTGCGGATCTTTGGGCGCGGATCGAGGCTGAGAGGGCCGGCGACGCTAGGCCGACGCTTGAACGCAGGTGAGGATTTGCTATTCAGTCCAGACGCTTGTTTGATCCTGCGTGAGCATATGGCTCGGAGGCTTTTGGCTGTTAGGCTGTGGTAGGAGTAGTCTAAGTCTAGGTTAGGTCATCGATCATATTGTCATACAATCATTTGCATATTAGTGGCCCTTTTCCTGATGTTTAGTACAGGTTGCTAGCTGTTAAGTGGTCAAAGATGGAATATGGGCGCCGTGTGTGAGAACCTGCAACAGTGTAGCATTTCCTCGCCTTTGAGCGTCCGGCCGATGGTATGATGATATCCTTTCTAGCCTAGGAGTTTGCAATAAGTCTTTACTGCGTCTTGAACAGCAGTATAGCGCAATGGCCGAGGTAGAAGTAGATAAAATGCTTCGTCTCTGCAACTCGTCAGCAACCAGATTCGTAAAGCTGAGTGAGGAAGGCGAGCGAACCGTGTGTGACAAAGCTCCCGAAGTTCCTGCCGACAATGCAATGCCATGTTGCTCCCTTGCGCTCATCGAACTAGATTTCCAATCAACATAGACCCCGCAGCGTGAGGAGCTGTTTGGCTCACCGTGCGCTTGATATGGTGTGCAATTTCCTGACAGCATGTCAGCAACAAGCCGTTAGGATATACTGCAATCAGACTGACCTTCTCGATATTATACTTGTCCATTGCTTCCTGGGCTGGCAACTGTCAGCAAGTGCATCGGGTCTCACGCGTAAGGGGCGGGACTTGCCGACTTCGATTGCTTCTTGCTGCATGTCCTCGCTCTAACGCGTCATGGTCAGTATCGCGTCCAACTCCGCCGTTCGGCTATGGTCTTTGCTTACCATGTCCACCGACTTGACCTGCGCTGCACCAATGTCAGCATGAGTCGCGCGAGCGAAGAAACACCGGAAGCGAATACATACGCTCCAGCTTCTCCTTGATATCTTTCTCAATTTCGGCCATGGTGACTCGCAGTTCTAGTATGTCTTGATCCGTTGTAGCGTGGGCACGACAGGCGGAAAACGGTCCAAAAATGAGTGTGATGTGCTTAAAGTCCTGTGAAGCCGATGCGACGCGCGAAGGCCAATGCCACATTTCGGTCCGGTCCGTGCCGGCATGAGCGCCACGCCTGGCCTTCAGCTCAAATTTTTATTTCCATCTCCATCGTTGCATACATATACGCGCTCGTGCTATCATAACAAGCGCACTCGCGATGGCCGAAGTGGTGAGCTCGCGCATCTTCGTCAAAGGCCTCCCGCCCACCTTTTCAGAGGCTGAGTTTCGCAAACACTTTGCTCAAAATCGCGAGATCACTGATGCCAAGATATTTCCTAATCGCAGAATTGGATATGTGGGCTACAGGACGCCAGAGGATGCCCAAAAGGCGGTCAAGTATTTCAACAAGACTTTCATCCGCATGTCGAGGATAGGTGTCGAGCTCGCCAGACCCATACAAGATGCAAAGCCAGCGACACAGGCTGGAAAGGTCTCTACGCCGTTGGCTAGGAAAGGCAGTAACGGAGCTGAGAAGCCTCCGGATGAGGGTGGGATCAAGCGCAAGAGAGACGGAGACGGCCAGGCGGATGAAGCAGCCGATCCCAAGCTGAAGGAGTTCCTTGACACTTACAAGTCGAAGAGCAAGAAGAAGGCGTGGCAGAATGAGGAGGGGTTGGAGGTGGCAGAGGATGTTGCGGCTGTAGAGGATGTGATCCTTGCAAAGGCCGGAAATGCTGCCAGCGATGACGAGTATGAGGCTGTGCCGAGAAACGCGAAGCGAGCGAAACGAGACAGCAGAACTCAGGTCGACGGTGAGCCTGTGGACACCGCAGAGCGTGCAGAGCAGCGTATGGACGTCGAGATTGATGGGATTGGTCAGCCTCGGACTGATCAGTATGTCCCTGACACGGCTGTCTCCGATGCTGATTGGGCTCGGTCACGCACCAGCCGCCTGCTAGGGCTTTTGGACGATGAAGAAGAGGCAACAGCTACACGGACGCAGACACAAGATGGATCAGATGCAGACGCCAAGCCCGCAAAGGCTGACACGACCAGACGCGCCGACAATGCCGCCGACAGCATACCACTTCCACCCTCACAGGAGCACGAACACGCTGACAACACTGTTGCTGTGCGGAGGAGCATGCGACTTTTCATCCGCAATTTGCCATACGACGTCAAGTCGGAAGAGCTTGAAGCTGAATTCGAGTCGTATGGCAGCTTGGAAGAGGTATGTCAGCTCTACCATTCCCAAACCATGTTTCTCGAGATGAACACCTGATAGGGACAGCTTATGCCAATGGCAGATGCTGAGGATTCAGGAAGAGTATTTTAGTAGATGCTTCTCTTACTGATAAAGCAATCATCATCATGCACAATTAACTACCCGTTGCCCACTTCGCCACCCGCTGACTGTCATTCAGGTCCATGTTCCCCTCGATCACAAGAATGGCCAAGCAAAGGGCTTCGCGTACCTGCAATTCTCGAATGCCGACGCTGCAGAAAATGCACTGAAGGAAAAAGATGGTGAGACTTTTCAAGGTCGACTGCTGCACATCCTGCCAGCCACAGCTAAGCGCGAAGCAAAATTGGACGATTTCGAGCTTTCAAAGCTGCCGCTCAAAAAGCAGCAACAAATCAGACGAAGACGAGAGGCTGCTTCCGCGACCTTCAACTGGAATGCGCTGTACATGAACGCCGACGCGGTGGTGTCAAGTGTCGCAGACCGAATCGGAGTTTCGAAGTCTGATGTCTTGGATCCTACTAGCAGCGACGCAGCAGTCAAGCAAGCGCATGCCGAGACGCACATCATTCAGGAAACCAAAGCATATTTCAAGCAACAAGGTGTTGATCTTGACGCCTTCAAGAAAAGTCAACGTGGCGATACTGCGATACTGGTGAAGAACATCCCCTATGACTGCAGTAAGGACGAGCTCAAGCGCCTTTTCGGGGAGCATGGTGAGGTGAAACGCTTCTTGATGCCACCATCGGGCGTCATCGCCGTCATTGAGTATGATAATGTCGCGCAATGCAAGGCCGCATTTGGTGCTTTGGCCTATAGAAAAGTGAAGAGCTCGATCCTCTTCCTCGAAAAGGCACCTAAGAATCTCTTCAACGCGACGCTCGACGATGCCTCTACCTCTTTGGCTGCTCAAGAAGGCGTGAATAAGACATCGGCCTCTGACCTGAAGGACGCCGACTATACTGTACCGGAGACAACGGGCACTGCGACACTCTTCGTCCGCAATCTAAACTTCTCGACGACTACACAACAACTCACTGAGACATTCAAACCTCTAGGTGGTTTCCTGTCAGGCCGTGTCAAAACAAAAACAGACCCGAAGAAGCCAGGACAGGTCTTAAGTATGGGATTTGGCTTCCTTGAGTTCCGCAGCGCCGCGCAAGCACAAGCTGCTCTCAGAGCCATGGATGGCTACACCCTGCACGGTCACAAGCTCCAGATTCGCGCCAGCCACAAGGGCGCCGATGCAGCAGAAGAACGTCGCAAGGCAGATGCCGCCAAGAAAGCGTCAAGCAAGAGAACAAAGGTCATTATCAAGAACCTGCCCTTCGAAGCGACCAAGAAGGACGTTCGTGCTCTCTTTGGCGCGTACGGCCAGCTTAGATCTGTCCGTGTGCCAAAGAAAATGGATCGTGGCGCACGAGGCTTTGCTTTTGCGGACTTTACTACACCAAAGGAGGCGGAGTCGGCTATGGATGCGCTCAAGGACACGCATCTGCTCGGCAGGAGATTAGTTTTGGACTTCGCCGCGGGAGAGGCGGAGGATGCTGAAGCGGAAATCGAGAAGATGCAGGCGAAGGTTGGCGCGCAAGTCAACAAAGTTGCATTACAGAAGCTCACGAGTGGCGGGAGGAAGAAGTTTACGACTGCGCAGGAAGAGGATGAGTGATTCGAATCGCCATAGCAGATGACAGGCTTGGAACGAGGGCACTGTCATCCACGCCCGCGACCACAGTAAAAATGGCGGACAAGCAACGCGAATGTCCGAGCGCTTTCGCACACTGCCCGCATCCATTCATGGAAATACATGCGTGGCGAGGCAGTGCCCGCACTTGCAACAAGGAGACTTCACTAACAAATGGAGCCAATACTGCCAATATTTGCTGAACCATCCACTGCATACTATAGCGAACGGGTAGTCCGAGCAAGTGATGCGCTCAATCTGCGCCCTTGCTTGTGATGGCTGCGGCTTTGTGGAACTGCGACAGCGAATGTAAAACACTTGCGATCGCAGATCCACCAGAGTCGAGGATAATATCATTGCATTCAATAACATACGCTAGTATTATCTGCCCAGGACCACAACAATGGCCCAGCATTCCATCCAAACAATTCGCGACACTCAGCAATTTGCCACCATGGCCCCAAGACAGGCTGCCATCCCTCTCTCGATCACACGACTCACTGGCCGGCTCAACCTGCCGGTGCAAAGGGACTTCAGTTCCTCATCAACCCTTGCACGGGCTTTGATGAGGTCGTTGATATGCCTCTTCGGGCGATGCCGTTAACGAACAGAGATGCAATCAGCCTTCTAGCCGACCCACCTTCCTGCCCTTCTAGTGCAGAGAGGGCCGAGATTGCACGCTCTGCTCGGCGGGTCGAGGAGGACGCACAAGGGCTGCAGAGCGTTGCTGCTGCTCCTGGGCTTGCAGAGTGTGTATAAACATTTCCGGCCTGGGCCCTTATTGCTGCCCGGTGACAACAGGCATTTGTTCGCTGTCATAACTATTCTGATCTCAAGTCATTCCTTTGGGCCCGTATCCTACGTTCCTTTCTATTGTGAGCCTCACGATTGACGAATCACGCTTAAGGTGACATCCCAGCATTCTTAGCTGTAGGAGCATTCTTTGACTGCGTGCCTGCGTGATGCTTCAGCCTACGCCAGTCCTCCGCTCGAACGCTCCGCCATTGAAGGAGGAGTCCCTGCCACAGAGCAATGACATCCATCATACGTCGAGGGTTCTGCAGGAGCAATCTGGCAATTGTCAGCTAAACAACTACACTTCTGCTGCTGTGGCCAATGGATACCAGCACAAATATGGTGTCGGTCAACATCAACAGACGTCCCCGACCGGAAACAATTGGCACGCGGCTTCCATCCTGACTCAACCACATCGACCTCAGTATTACAGTGTTCCTGCTCAGGCACAGCATTCTCAACTGTATGTCAGGCAGGGTTATGGTTACGGCAGTTACCGGGCACGAGAGTATGGCCATCACCTTAGTGATCAGCAGATCGACCATAAAGCTCGAATGCTGTGGAAGCAATTCCAAGACTCGGAGGGCTACAGAAAGTATCGGGCGAAGCAGCATAAGGACGAGAAGAAGGGGTCGGATCATATCTGGCCGGAACACATTGAGCAGGCGTTCTTCCGTGGTATGATCTGTTCTGTGATACTCTCTGCACCTCGCTAATTCACTTCATCTGCAGCTCTCGTACGATGGCCGCCGATGGGCCGTGCAAAGCCGATGTGGAAGGACAAATCACGTGGTCGTAACGAGCTCATCGCCGACTACATCCTGGAATTTACTGGTGAGGAACGAGACCGAAAGCAGATCTCCAGCCATATTCAGGTCCTCAAGCCCTTCGTCCAGCATAACCCATTCATCATGCAGTACTTTTCAACGAAGGGCACGCGTCACGCCGGCATCCATCATCGACACCACGCTCGCCATTCGAGACAATCATTACAAACTGACATGTTGACTGCCCGGAAGCAGAAGCATCAACTTGACCTCTTCGCACCAAGATCGTTCTCCATGTTCGTTCAGCGAAAGTTGGCATCACCCAATCATGAAGAACAGATCGAGAAGCTACACACATATACCATTAGTATCGACGACCCTCTTGGCCCAAACAAGCACCTTCAGGACCAGGCGGAGTTCGAATCACAGTTTCCATTATTGGCTGCGATGGACAAGCAAGCGCCATTAGACTGCAATATTGTCCTTGCCAATGCGTCTCTCGCATTCCCAACTGAGGACTTCAGAGACAAGACAGGCATAGAGCTCGCCATCTCTTTCGTTTGCAGCAGCCGCCATCTATTGCCCCCGGCTACTTTCCAATACAGGACTACGTTCTATCAAGCTGGCAGCTGCCTCGACCGACCAGCCGATGTCGAACTCGAAGATGGCGATTTCCGGCCAGCAGACGATGGAAGCAGCTGCGCTACGACATCGATGAATTTTCGCTCCAAGTTCTGGGCCAAGAGGCTCTCACAGACCACTCATGAGCTCGCGGAGCTTAGTGCCATGCAAGAGGTATTCCTTCCCGGGTCGAATGGTGAGGGTCGTAAAAGGATACTGGTGATGCTGTGGCATTTCCGGCAAAGTACCGCAGAGACAGGACGAGCGAGTTGGAGGAGACTGGTGTTACCATCGCGCTCTGCCTCAGGCAATGAGGCTCTGGCGCTTGAGTCGCAGTATCCTGATCCCCGAAGCGAAAGGGTCGACTCTGTCCACGACTATGCAAGTTCCTCACGCTGCCCTGAAGTACCAGTTACCGAGCCATGTACAAGTCAGCCAGCATTGCAATCACCATTCGAGTACAATGAAGGCACTGCTCTACCACCAGCGACCTGGCCTCCAGCCGTCAGCAATTCCAATATGGCGCACTCACAGCCTGTCCCATCTTTCGAAAACAACGACTTCGACTTTAATGGCGGCAACATCAACCTCGCATTCGATCCCAATTCCATGGAGTACGGGACCTTCGACAACACCTTCGACACCAACGTCTTCGACTCTACAGCCTTTGACTTCGACGCCACAGGCGCGGAGTTCGCGCAGGACCCGGCTCTTGAGCAACTCACAGGCCAGTGGTACGACGCGAGCAACAGTGCAAATACCTACGATACTCAGGCGGCAGTGCCACTCGGCGGCGTCAATCATGAAGACAATTACGGTATCCCACAAGCACAACCCGGTGGCGAAAGCCAGCCGGCAGCGCCGCAGCGGTACGAGTATCCTATGCAGCAGCAGTATGAGCAACAGACATACTCTGCTGCCCCAGAAGATGAGAGGGCAGCGCAGTTCGAGGGGTCGAGAGAGCAGCAGGCGTTTGGGGGCGCTGGGCAGGATAGGACCAAGGAGGATCCTTTGGCTGCGTTAGCGGACGCGAAGCATTTGGCTAGAGGCATTGGGGTGGAGAGGCAGTAATGAGTGATGGTAACGGTAGTGATCGGGATGTGTAGATGCGCAAATGACATTGATGCCAACGGTTGTTTGGTCGTGTGAAGTGACTCCTTGGGGTGCCGACTGGTTGACCGGCCGAGTCTGACGTGCGGCCGACGATAAGTGGACCCACAAGATCCTTGTGAACCGCGGATGCGCTCGTGAGTTGCTTTGTCTGTCCGCGGATTCAATTGTGCTCGGGATCACCCATTCTGTCATGTTGATGGGGCGTTATGCCTCCTCATCTTCCAGTGTTGGATCGTACATCTCAAACGTCTCCTTATGTTGGTTCTTGGAGCGAACTTCGGGAATGTCGAGCGTGCGCTCTCGTACCGCCTTCCTCTCCGCCCTATTCTTGGTGTGCAGAAGCTCCAGCACAGAAGGAACATCCTGCGCCCCGTTCTCGACATCACATTGACCCGCAGGCATTTGAGTCGCAGACGAAAGAAGCCGCTGAGATTGGTAAGCCACTCATCACGCAAGTCGTTGCGAGCACAGTCGTGTATTGCTTCCAGAGTCTTCAGGGTCTGACCCTCGACCTCGTCGTTGAGCATCTCCCGCATCTCCCGTCGGCAGTCATATCGAGCACGTTGAGAAAAAAGCTTTTGTCAAAGCCGATGCTCAAAAATCTGATGTGCTTCTCAACATGGCCCTTGTAGCCCATGGAAGGTGCGCCGCTAAAGCTGTTGTGCCCCGGCGCACACATATCATCTTCCCTGAGATCTGATGATGAACATATTCTGACCAGATGAAGTGGCAGCGCCTTGACGGTAATTTCCTGAGCAGTGTTGAGCTGCCCTTGCTCGCCGCGCTCGGGCTTGTACTCTGGAATGCGCAGCCTGACCTCTCTGGGCACGATAGAGCTAAATCGGTGCTTTGAGCCAGTCACAGCGCCTGCACTCTCATGGCTGTTGGTCTCTGCGGATGGAACACTCCTAGGCATCCGCCAATGCTGTAATGTATCGCGTTCTGCTTGCATGGCTGCCAAGGCTGCCTGCAGGGCATCGTAGTCCATGATCGTCGATTGATCGTCCGGCGGCATTGTGGCCATCAGCTCATCCCACGCGAGTAGAATGATGAACACCTCGGCAGATGCAGTCCGAGGCGGTCCATCAACTTCTGGGAAAGAGCACCTCGCGAAGGCGCGTCAGGGCGTTAGCGTATTCTTAGGCTGCTTCTTTCCTGGAGGACTCGAAGCACACAAGGTGGTTCACATGACATTGCTTTGTCCGTCTAGACACTACATGTATTAGATCCCTCTAACGCGCAAAGTTTAGCCATCAACACATCGACCAGTTCGGCTTCGTGCATGGGCAGAAGCAGACCCGACCGCAATGTACTCGCTCGTGCTCGTTCGTTCCTCCAAATTTTGTAAATTGACATGGGCACCTAGACAGAAGAAATCACTCTAATAATCTTGAAGCGTAAGCACAATACCTCGACTGCAGTCAAAAGACTCCAGCCACGTGTGTCGGGATGTGCTCGCCTGCATCTTGAAAGATCCTGCCCGAAGAGCCAAGGTGCAGTGCATTCGCTCGCAGCCTGCGCTTTGATTCTGGGCATGACTTGTCAATGGATCGCGTCAGGACCCGTGACAAGCTTGTCCTGGCGGCTCTCTACTCGATATGTCGGCTATCTCCTAGGTATGTCGGTGGGTGAACGGCTGAGATATTGTCAGCCACAAGGCAGCTGATTGTGCTTATGATAGAGCAATCGATTCCGTACCGTGCCACCAGACTGCTGCCGAAGCGGCAAAGCTCAGCCCTTCACGCATTATCAGCACAGTTCCATAGCGGAAGTCGCGTCTGGTGCGAGGACAAACATGCCGTGATACCCTTCCTCTGAAGCTTGAACCATACTACTGCCACGCTACACAAGCCGCACTCCGCAGATCTTCAGCGCGGCGCCAATTGAGCCCCAGAGCAAAGCGTACTCCCGTGGCAGGCACGAATCAGAATGCACGTCGCGGTTCGGGGAGCTGTGCTTGATAGCCTGCAGTGCAGCGAGCGACCCTTGATCTGGGTAGATGCTGATGCTTGAGACTGCGGCTTTCAAGTCCAAGATAACTCGCAATAATCATGCGACGTGGCGAGCTGGAAATTCCGCTAGTAAGGTTACACTGTAAGACAGCAGGCAACGGGAATTGCGGTAAGCTGGAGGAGCAGCGTAACGCGACGGTTACAATATTAGAGCGGGAAGCCGTTCTTGACACATGATGAACACCTACAGCTACAGATCGACGCTGTTGTAGGAGGTACTGTTGTACCGACAAGGACGCCAATATGTCTCGGATCGGCTTGAGGAGATGAATCATTAATAAGTCGCGGTGAACGGTCCGACGGTGTATAAGTCTACAGGGGCGAAGCAACCCATTGACTGGACCGGAGGTAGTTAATGCCTCCAATTGCCGCTCTAAAACACTCACATGGGTGGCTACCCGTTGCACAGAGATCCCATATTGGCGGGCAATCGTAACATGCAGGGCCAGGACATGCTGTAGCAGTTCCTCGGGGGGAGCCGAGCATGATTCGATAACGGCGGGGACGTCGAATTCCAGAAGAGGACATTCAGTACATGTAGTATCTCATCACGAACTATGACACAGATTTCATTGTGAATCAGATACGACTCGGGCGAGCCTTGGGCCGTTCGAAGTGGTCATCATCAACGATAGCAACGGGCCGAAAGAGGAGCTCCTACACGGGCGGGTGCCTTCCGGTCATTAATAAGATCCATGAGACCAACGAGCACCCCTGTGGCTCGGTCGGCGGTGACATCGTTTTTGCATGCGCGCGTGGGCTATGGCGAGCTGCGCCGCAATAGTGGAAGCGCCAGGAGTTTCAGCAATAACGTGTGCGCGCTCGGTGTCAGAGCATGTACGCCGACGGATGCCTTTGCCGACCCAAACGAATCCGGATCAGGTGCTGGGCGCGAGTGGAGTGATTATATTGGAGTGTGTTGGGGCCAAGAAAGCATTCCTAGCCTCCCAGTTCTAGCGGCGGGTTGACGTCAGTTGTGTCAGGGTCATGCATGAAGACCCTCTTTCTTTCTGTGGATGCCGACACACCCCTTTGCGAAAAAGGCGGCTCTGCTACTCGCTGCTGGCCTCTCCACTTGCACATCCCCGAACAGCTGCTCTCAACGGCCCTGTCCTTTTCGCTGAATCACGCGCGTCGCAAGGGAACAAAACCGTCTTGCGCTAGATCGTAGCTTGATGGAGCATCTGAGTAGACTCCGAGCAAGTACATACAAGCTGCAGCGCTGCACTACTCTGTGCCGGTGCCGACCGTCGTGAGCTTTCCGCAATCTACTTAGGAGCCTGACGCTCTCAACAACAATAATCGCATCAGCACCGCAACCTCTTCTTATAATCGCACTTGTCTCAGGCAAGCACCGACCCGGTCTCAGCGCTCTGGCTCCCTTTCGTCATCGGCCAGCAGGCGCTGTGCTGCAACGCGTCTTTGCGTACCGATAACCCCCCGAAGTTGGTCATGACGTCTGGCTCCGTGGCTGGCATATCCTCGCTGCACGAACCCTCCTTCAATCACCAGCCGCCGACACCTTCAGACTCGCCGCTGCCATCCTCAGATACCAGCGCCGTGGCGAGCGAGGACGATGACACTCCGCGCCTCACGACCAGACCGAAGTTAGACAGTCGCAAGAGCAGCGGCACCATGATTGTGCCCCGAGAACAGGCTGAGACCGAGGTGGACTCGGACATTGAGGAGGGCGATGTGCGGACCATGTCCCCACGACGAAGCAGCGAGGAGGTTGACAAGCTGGGCGAGTCTGCACGCAAAGACTTGATCGAACAGGCGAAGATGCTGCAGACGAGCCTGCAAGCAATCGTGGACCGCGTGGAAGAGGTCAAAAATGAGCACGAGAAGCTAGAAGGGGGAAACAAATTCCTTCAATCGTAAGTCGCGTGTCTTGCAGCGGCATTCGCACATGACACGTCTCAGTCGGCTAACGCACCCACCAGGTACATCGGCGAACTGATGCAAACTTCCAAGATCACGTCCTCCGCTCCAACCAAGAAGGGCAAAGGGCGCAACAGCAAATCATGACACCACCGTCACAACTTGCACACTACGCTGTGCAGCATTCTCACCTGCCACGAACGAGGCATCCACAAGAATTTAACCCATGCATTGCGTGTTCTGACTTAGTCCCCTGGTTCTGGTGCATATGGCAATATGGCGCGTGCATGAGCCCTGTTGCTAATCGCACAGGCGACTCAGGTGGTGGGCGGGTGTGGGCGTTTGTGGGACTTTGTAAGCGGGATGACCTTGGGCCACCATGTAATGAGTAGTGGTTAACTCGTTTTGATGCTCATGGCAGGCGCACGGATTGTACTTTACGTACAGTAGGGTCAGTCGTGCGAAGATACAAATGCGACAGTTTAGACCAGCAGCTACACCGCGCCTTCAGTCATGCAGGTGATCAGGGCATCTCTGCTGCTCATCGCAAATATGAAGCGGGCGACAATCCGTATAGGCAACTGATGCTTACACAATGCAATCATAGCGATGAGCCTAAGTTGTTCAGAAAGCCTCTATATAGCGAGCAGCTACCAGACGTTGCGCCATATTCTTCTGTCATGCATTCAGTCGGTCTCTCTTGTCATCATCACCAACCCTCCTTTCAGGTCAGCCCGCATGAGTCTCATGCCCTCAAAGCACATCAGCAATGTTCTGCTTCTCAATGACACTCTTCTGCGCATTATTGCGACTGACCCTCCAATACGTGTCCGCATAATCGCTGCATCCCATATACCTCAGAAACTCCTCATCGTGCGTAATCACAATCAACTGAAAGTTCTTCTGCTGCCTCCGAGCTTTGATGATGTTGCCCAGGCTCTCCGCAAGCGCACGAATGTTGTCCTGATCCAGGTTGGTGGTCGGTTCATCCAGAGCGATGATGCCGCAATTGGTCCCGAACACCTCGGCTAGAGCAAGGCGGATGATGATGGAAGCGAGCACTTTCTGGCCTGCGGAGCAGCGTCCGCGCATGTCCATCTCCGCCTCTGACTTTACCATGCAGACACGATAGTTGTAGGACTTATTGTTCTTACCCGCGGTTTCGCTCTCGCTGCGTATGAGAATGGTGTCGACGTCTGTGCCCTGGTATGTCTGGCTCCAGAGCTCCTCAATGATGCGGTTGATCTCTTCCATCTTTAGTGAATGGTATCGCATGATGGCCTTGTCGAGAGCGCCGCCATAGCGACTGAGATCTTCCACGCAAGCTTTCGTCGCCTCGACCTTGACATGAGCCTCTTTGTACTTGCGAGCGGAGTCCTTGTATTCTGTGTCATAGTCTGCGAGAAGCTGTCCAAGCGCTTCGTCCTTTGACTTCACAGCTCCAGTGACGGTAGCTTGCTCGGCGGATAATTTGTTGCGTTGCAACTGCCATTTGCTGCCTTCCTGCTCGTAGCGACGCTTTTCTTCCTCCGCATTGTGCGTTTCCAGCTCAGCAATCTCTGCACGCACCTGCTCAAGCTGGCGAAGGTCACGACGGTACCGCTGGTTGTCGGTAATTTGGCGCTTGGTTTCGGCCTGGTTGCGCAACTGGTCCTCCAGCTTCTTTACTTCGCTGACAGTTTTTTGCTGTTCCTTCTCCTTGCTGGCAACCTCTTTCTGCAACGAGGTGATTTCCCTCCTTGCATTTTCGATCTGCCTGTCACCACCCTTGGCAATATATGTCGCGATCTCTTGGCTGGCCAGCTTGAGCTTGTTGACACAATTGGTGAGCCGCGTCAGCTCTGCCTGCTGCTCGCGATCCTTTGCAGCGCCACGCCGAGCTATGTCGTCGTACTTGGCTTGGATTTGATCCTTCTTGGGACGAATCTCTTGGATCTTTTGATCGCAGGCCTTGATAGTCTCACGCTGTTCCACGTTCATTCTCTTGAGATCCTGAATCTGCCTGTCATAGGATGCTTTCTCCTTGAGCTGATACTCTGCGCTGCTCAATTTGGCCTTGACGTCGCGCAACTCCAGCTCCAAGCTGTTGAGCTTTGCTCGTACCTTGTCTCGTTCGTCCCTGATCCTATTGTAAGTGGATCTGGCAGCCTTCATTTCTTCCACGACCTTCTTCGACTCATCTTGAATCTGCTCGGGACTACGCAACATATTGCCAGCTTGCTGCTTGGCCATAAGATCATCAATCTGCCTTCTGCGGTCAGCGATGTCGATGCTGAGATTGGTGATGCGCTGGATTGTGTCGCTCAGAGCCTCGACATCTTTCTTCGCGCGGACACACTCCTTGGCCGACTCGTCTTTGCTTTCCAGCTGCTCGTTGAGAGCAACGCGCCTTTCTCTCAGTTCTTTCTCCTTCTCCATTGCCTTTGGCAGTTCCCTCCCCTTGACTCTCTCCCAGGTCTCATAATCAGGGTATGCCGCCTTCACAGCCTGCAGTTCCTGCTCGGTCTCCTTAAGCTCGGACGGAGCGTTCTGCAGCTGCTGCTCCGCCTTCTTCCTCTCCTTCCGCATGAACTCGACTGCGTTTTGAATCTCCGTATTGTTGCCAAACTTTCTATTGCAAGTCCTGCAAGCCGTTTTGTCCACTTGTGCACACTTGATGCACTCGTCAAAGTATCGGATCAGCATTGTAAATTTCTCGGTGGCTGACCTGAGCTCGTCACGGTCGCCTTCTAGCTTCCGCAGGGCTTCGTTGTAGTCGGAAGGCTCGCCGCCTGCTAAAGCCTCTTTGATCTTAGCCTCAGCGTGCTTGATAGACTCCTTCTTCGTGTCTAAGTCCTTCTTGGCCGCCCTGTGTTGGAAGTCGACCTGATCGAGCTCTCGACTCACTCCATCGCGCTGACGCTCAGCCTCAGCAACTTGTGACGCCTGCTCCGCCACTGCTCGCTGAAAATCGCCGCCAAGAGTCTCAACCGTCCAGCCCTGGCCAACCATTGCGTCGATCCTCTCGCTATGTGCGCCAGACATGGTCTCAAGGCTGACTTCGCTCTTCTTCAGCTCCTTCTGCACATGGTCAAGCTGAGCTACCTTGCCAGCCTGCTTTGTGCTCTCCACCAACTCCGCATTGAGCTGCTCCTTGGACTCTTCAAGCTCCCTAAGCTTGATCTCTACAGCACGGGTTTGCTCATCAAAGTTCGCCTTCGAGATTGTGTCTTTGTGCATGGCCAAACGATGAACCACTTCCTTCTCGCTGGCGTCTAATGCTGCCTTGCTGCCTTCATCGACACTGATAGCGTTCGAGTCACGCTGCAAACCATCGATCTTGCGATCATTCGCAGCAATAGTCTGCCTCGCACTTTCCTTCCTTGACCTCTCCGCTGTCTCATTTTGATTGTAGTCGCTAAGCTTTGACTGCTCACTTTGCAGCTCTTCGCTGGTCTCCCGTCGCGATCTTTCTAGCATCGCTTCTTGGTCCTTTGCCATTCTTGCCACGCGATCGATGAAATCACCCACTCGTTCATTTGTAAGGTCCGCGTCGTATCCACGGATGCTGAGACTTCGAGCGGTATCCTTGACCAGCTGATCACGGCTCTGGACTTGACTCTTGTATCTTGTGGCTTCGGCCTCGTACGCACCACACTCGCGCTCTTTGGCAACAACGCGGCTGCGACCCTGCTTGACCTCGGCATCGAACTCATGGTATTTTGCTTTTTGACTCTTGAGCTCATTCTCGAATTGTTCCACATGGGCTTCGTACTCGGAGACCATACGCTCCAACTCGTCGTCCGGTTCGTCTTTTTCAACAAGATTTTCCCGCAGACTCTGCACACTCTCTTCCTTGGTGCGTCTCTCAATGCGCTTGCCTTCCAGCTTGCCGACGATAGCACCGGCAGCCTCGACCTTCTGCCATGCCGCTTCGGCGTTGCGGCCAGCTTGCTTGATGCGGTCAGCAAAATCATCATGCTGCTTGCGAAGCTCTTCAATCTCTGCGTTCATCTTCTCAGATCGCTTCTCCATCTCCTTGCCCTTCTTTTTCGCTACATGTGCATACTCCTCCTCCTTTTTGAGCACCAAGAGCTGGGTCTTGTATTCTTTGCTCATGACTTTGATGTTCTCAATGGCCTTGGTGTACTTCATGGCTTCGAAGATCTCATCGAAACGTTTCTTGAGGTCAGCAGGAGTGGCGAGCGGCCATAGAGACTCTTCTTGGTGACAGAAGATGACATTGTCGAGGACAGCCTTTGAAACTCCTAGGAATTGAGGCATCTACAGGATATGAGGTCAGCATGAAATGCGCTTTCGTAGATGAGCAAAAAACTGACCATGGTGTTCATTTCCGCCACCCGCGAGCTCATGGAGTGCTTCTCACCATCTTTGCGGAGCAGAATTGTGCCCTCGAGAGTCTTGAACTGGCGCGTATTCTTCTTCACGGTAAGCTGTAAGTTCCTGGTGCATACAACTGAAGCGCCGCTCGTGTTCTTGAAGGACAATCTGATTTGGGCCATGACCTCTCTCTCATTGCACAACTTCGGATCGTGGACGAAGGCGCCGCTGCCAGAGTTTGGTGGCAGCAAGCCAGTCGTGACATATTTCAGGCACTCGATGATGGTGGTCTTGCCGGATCCATTGGTGCCAACAATGAGGGTTAGCGGCTTGGAGAACGCAATGGTCTCTGAGCGTGTATTGTCAAAGGAGCGGACGCCCAAGATATTGAGCTTGTCTATCATGGACATGATGTGCGGTCCGCTGTCTGTATTGCAATAGAAGGTGAGGCTTTATGAAGGTGGCCAAACAGCAGTCGTTGCCCGGACAGCTGATTAGTCCAGGCAGGCAGACGTAAACCACCTCTCTTAGATCAGGTCATTCTCCGAAGCAGCATTCGGTTGCCTAAGTGGTTGCTGGATGGATGGGTCGCAGCGCGAACAGAAGCATAAGGGTTTGATGACGCGACCTCAGTTTCGCGTCTGAGGCAGCCTAAGGTGGCGCGCATTCACGTGCTCATCTGGAAGGGCTTGCGCTTATTCGCACCATTTGAGGCGCAGATCAATGGCCGATGCCCATCAAAATTTGATCTTTCACAATCGATTGACTGGGACAATCAACTAAACGGAAACCCACCACGGAGGACCATCTCGCGGCGAAACGAAGACATCCATATTACTTCGATCGTGTCAAGCATTCGCGGAGTCATTGGGCCAGGCACCTTCAAAAAGCTCAGGCCCAAGTCCGTGTTCTCCCGCCGTCAGTCTGCTAAGGCGCCGCTTAGCAGGTAGGGCCTGTCGCTCGCGGCCGCTGTTCGTCCGCATTTGCCGCCTAATACGATGACATGGAGAACATTGAATTAGCACTCCAGCACACGGAATTCCCTGGGCAGCAGCAGCAGCAGCCGCCGCCGCCGCCGCCGCCGCCGCCGCCGCATACACATCAACTCGCATCCTCGGCATGTGCAAGTTGCCGTAAGCAAAAGAGGAAATGTGACAAACAGCTCCCAACTTGCGGTCTCTGCCAACGGATCGGCAGAATATGCGATTACAGCGACGATGCTCGAGCATCAGCACCTTCACCAGAAGAATTCTCGCAGCTGAGGCAGGAAGTTGCTGAACTCAAGAATCTTCTTCAAGACGTACGGTCCAGCGGACTCAATCCACCTGCAGGCTTCGGGAGCAGCGCTGGTTCTATCAGCAATGAGGTCTCGCCAGCAAACAACATCATCTCGCCAGCTAGTCACCACTCAGCATGGCCAGGTCTGAAGTCGTTTCCAGCGCTTTACTTTTTGGACTCAAATGCTTTCGAGTATGAGCGCTTTCAAATTCAGGCGCCGTACATACGGGTACCACCAGGAGCTCTATCCGCTCTGGGCAACTCAACAGAACTCCGTCTCATGATCGAGCAATACTTCTCGTCAGTGCACACCTACCTTCCAATTGTCTCGAAAATCAGGCTGTATCAGCACTTATCAAACCCGCTGCATGAGCCAGGTGCGGACATGGCGCTTCTGTTCCTTGCAATGAAGCTGGCAAGTAGCGAAATACCTGAGGGTCTGGCGCCACTCACGCAGCTTTATCAAGATGTTAAGTCTTTCGCCAGCTATGTCGAGGCTTCCAACGGCCTCAACATCCAACTGATACAAGCCCTTCTTCTCATCTGCCTGTACGAGACGGGCCACGGCATCTACCCTGCCGCCTATCTGTCAGTAGGACATGCTGGCCGTCTGGGCCACGCAATGGGTCTTCATGATCGCTCTGCACCACAGATGCTTCAGAGATGCACGACATGGACCGAGCAAGAAGAGAGAAGAAGAGTCTGGTGGGCAGTGGTTGTCATGGATCGATTTGTCAGTATCGGTAATCGTGGAAAGCCGTTCGCCACCTCTGACCCATCCCTCGACGCCCACCTACCTACTGAAGACGCTGCATGGGATCGCGGTCAAATGCTCGTCGCTGCACCTCTGGCCCTCTCCGCGTCGACCACGAACCAGGCAGCGCCCTTCGCCCGGACGTGTCAAGCTTCCCATCTCCTTGGCAAAGTCATCCGCCACAGAAACGACACCAATATGGCAGTCGACTACAAATTCGACGAGGCGCTGCAGCTGAATCGCACTCTTCGCGTACTCGCGGCCGTCCTGCCCGGCGAATCAGAAGAAGACGACCCTACTCAGCGACCTACCTTGTGTACGTCGATGGCGATAACTTATTCCGCTCTGCTAGAGCTTTACGAAGCGTACTCTTGCACAGAGCGTGCCGTCCCAAACGGTCCGGAACCTCAGCTACAAATGCAACAAGAAGCCATCGCTGGCATCTCAGACATCACTACGCAAGTACTGTACCTCGCAAGGCGCGTGAGGAATTTCATTTCCCGTGCCGGTATCGGGCGATTCAGCCCCTTCACCCTTGATGCGTTGTACCAGGGAGCAGCAAACTTCGCCTGGTACGTACGCGAGTCATCGGATCCGGCTTGTGGAGAGCGCTTGCTGGAGATTAAAGAAGTGCTGTTGTTATGTGAGAAGCGTTGGAAGGTTGCTGGTCAGTATATATGCTTTCCATTGCGTACATTCAACCAGATTTCAGAAGTCTTGATGGGCTGACAACCAATTTGGTACTACAGGCGAGTATCGCTCCATTGTCGAGTCGACGGAATTCGCGTTGTCCAGTGCTACCAGGTGAGCGAAATTTCTCGATCTGCTCACCGCTACTGGTGCGCCGAGGGACTTGCTGTGTTGATATCACATGATAACAACGAGCGCTCGGATCCGATTCTCGGACCGCTCTGCGCGCCGCGCTGTAGACTGAGAAACCTCACGAAGGCAAGCTGTTGAGGAGCCAAAGGTAGACAGGAAGCGGACCCATCAGGCATGTACCGCCGTGATGTTCGATTCGAGCGACTGAGTCGGCTGTGTTCAATGATCCCCAGGTGCTATCCGATGGCGCGCGCGATTCAGTCTCCGGCTACTCAAGCTTGATTGTTTCATTCGCCATGGCAGTGTGGCAAGAGTGCAGCCACCCATCGAGGTTCGAGCGTCTTCGTGCGTCGATAGGGACATCTTCACAAAAGTCGCGGGCAAGATCACCCGATCAATACCTCCTACCGTGAAACACACATGCATGCATATGCCATATGCTCTACCTAGTATACATCCAGCCTTGGATAATTCACGCTTGCCGCGGCTTCGAGAAGTCGAAGAACGAGGTCGCCACGAGTTGCACACCCGAGACTTGCATTAGTGGTTGTCACTACGTATTCTCATGCGACGTCAATCCACTATGGATGTGCGAGAAGCTTTCGGAGGTGCCTCCCATCGGTCGGTACTTAATAATAAGCGAGCAATCCAGGAGGCAAGACGATCTGTGGCCAGATCCGTCCTGCTCTCCAGGGCAATGTACAAATTGCCGTTGGCTGAGACTGTGGTCGTTTTCGATTTTTCAAGGTCATTCCATCGCACAAAGCCGTGGTTGGGGTATTTCATGCTATATACAGATGCAAAGACAAATCCGAATAGCAAATAGCGTACAGAGCCCTCTCGTGTCTGCATTTCGTTACACGCACCGCGTCGTACTGCGCATGCCGGCGCTGACGCCGGCGCCCTCGTCTTATGCAACTCCCGCCCTGTCGAGGATCCGATCAGTCGCTGCTTCATACTCCAAAAGACTCCTTAACACCGGGCTGTCTATGCAATAGTATGCAGAACGCTCACAAATGCAGCTCAGCGATCCTTAGATCACGTCAATTCAGTGTCGACTCGTAGGTGTCAAAGGCTTTCTCGCAGTCCAGACATGCCTGCGAACTCTGTCAGTGTATTTCATGCAATGTGCGGCGGCTACCTTACCATTCAAAGTAAAACGGATTCTTGGGCCGATTGACGGCATCGCAGAGTCTGCTGCCCAGATCCTCCACGTCCTCTGGCGAGTAGTTGAGGTAACGGGTGAAGAGCTCCATGGACATACCACTCCACGGGGCAGCTTCATGGTAGCCCATTGCATTTCTAATACCTTCCATTAATTGCGTTGCCAACTTGAAGTCCCCTTCAGATGGATAATATTCTCGTGCCCGTGCGCCGCAATTCAATCGGTATTTCGTGTGCCGCACGTCTACGAAGCCAGCCTGGAGAAGGAATACGCCCATCGAGTTATCGTATGCGAATGGCTTACGTATCCGCCGGGTGGCTGCGTGCATATCCTGGTACCATTGCTGAAAGGCCTGGAGATCGTGCCGATTCGGGCGTTCGTCATACCGCGCAGACCAGTCCATTTCCATGCCCTCATACCAACCACCAGGCCGGATATAGGAGTATGCTGTTCGAAAGTATTGTGACCAATCCGAAACACTGCCAAGGAGTTGAGCGTGGCGGATCAGGTCATAGGACTCAGGTTCGATCGGCCAAATCCGAGATGACAGATCCCAGGGCGCAAAAAATTCGGCATTGCTGGCAGCAATCTCTGGTGGGGGCATAGTTCGCGCAATATCGAAGCCTTTCACGGTGATCTTTTCATTGGCATCAGCGAGTCCAACCACCCACCAGCCAGTACCGCATCCAACATCGAGTATGCGAGCCTGATTCCTTCGTGCGCCGAAGTTCGCTAATGTCATCCTACCCTCCAAGCAATGGAAGTGGACCACAGAAGACAGCATGTCCAGACGTGTCAACTCGTGCTATTGACGTTTCGTTAGCATGTAATCCGTGCCAATTCAGATCAACTCACGTCATCGCAGGGATAGGGATATGTGTCGACATATCGTGTGAGATACTGACGACCATTCCTCGTGGTAATCTCGGCCTGCTGTGTGCTTGTATGTGCATGCTGGCCCACTGGCGACGGGCTATATTGAGGCGCGTCATCGTCGTTCAGCAAGCTCTGGACACGGACCCTTTGACTACCTCACTGTCAGCATAATTGTCGGTCGTGATGGCGAGGAACCACATCCGGCTGCCAGGCAGTTCGCGCTCAATCACGCCTTAGCAGTCCTGAACTGCAGGTGTGAGGACGTTGAGCACCGTCACGCATACCATCCAGATGCTCTACAGGTTGCCCTACCTCCCCATTGCCCAGCTCCCACATACTATCGCACGTGCCGGCTCGCAGATCCAGTCGTACGTCGTGGTGTCTTGACTCGCGAGCAGTTGATCAGCAGAAAGAAGTATCATAGATCAATGTACAAATTGAGAATTCTAGAATGACAACGCCGCCGGAAGAAACATAGTTCTCATGAAACAAACAGGAGCTCCAATCAGGGAGGCGGCGGTAGGCTTTATGAGCCCAGTTTGGCGAAACGGCCCAGGACCCGGCAGCATGACCGAGGAGGAGAACAAGGTTGAGGCCCGAAGTGGTAGCCACGTTTAGCGGCTTCCCAGACAGCGGACTAGCGTTCTCCAGATCCATATCCACGGACTCGGGACCTGGTCTGAGTGCCCGGCTCCCTTCGCCTCCGCTTATCGCGGGAGCGATCAGAGCGACTTCGGCTCCGGGCAGCTTGCGACCTCAGATCAGATGCTTGCTAGATGCGATGCAGACCCTTCGAAGACATCCTGCTAGATCTGACCTGCCTTGCCCACGCGGTCTGGATGACAAGCAAGCTATGTGTGCCGACCAGCGCGAGGGAAGTGCCCGAGTCATACATCTCGTGCACGTACCTCACCGCGTGCCAGAGCCGGAGAAAGGCTCGAAGAGGCATGTACGCAGATAATTGCAATTAGACCTGACCGTTAAGTCGATTAGGTTACTTCGCACGATCCAGTATTGCTTTCTGCGATACATACGGAACGCCTGAGATGGAGAGAAGCGTGCAGGATGCTGTACTCAGACATATTCTGCCTAGCAGTCCACTTCATCGTATCATTCGAACAAGCCCAAAAAGCGATGATGATGACGTCGATACACATTTGACTTGGGCCATAATACATGTGGCGATTTCGACGCTCCACGCCAGCCCTCGAGATTGGCGGTGCAGTTGTGTCTTTCCCGACTTCTCCTCCGAGCTCATGCGAGTGCGAAAACGAAACAGCACACCCACCCTGCACCCACTTGGCCAGACTGAGACGCAAAGACTGCAGGTTGCAGTTGTGGTCTGCCTCCCAGTCTACTGTAAACCCTTCACGGACAGCCGAACCACGCTAGCAAGCCTTCCTGTTTCGTTGACCTGCAAAACCAGCAACCAACCCCGTTGGTCGGGTGTTCTCTCGGCCATATGCTCGAGCGGTTCACCTCGACCCAAAGCGCCGGTTCCTGTGACAAGTCGGCGTGTGATGAAATGCCGAACTGCACAAGCCGCCCGGCAGCTCTCCGCCACCCTTGTTCACGAGTATAATAATAATGAAGGGGACGGTCAGCCTGTGGGCTGTGGGCGCATATCTGGCATTTGGCAGCTGCATTAGCTTGTGACGGCGAAACGACATCTTCTCAAGCCCACGCTGTAGTTGTCTTGTCCCTCGTCAGGTCAATCAGTGTCCCACATCTAACCAATTCTGCGCGCCGTAATAGTCCGTCTGATCTGGTCAGTAAGCCATCAGTGACGAGGAGTCCTGTCAAACTCACACTCGATGATACATGTGAATGTTGTGATGCCCGACCGGGATGTACATAGCCTCTTGCAGCCGCTCCACCTGGTCCCTTGACCAGCCAAGCTGATTTGTGAATAGAGCCATAGCGAGACCACTGTACCCTTCCAAAAGCTTGCTTTCGCTGCCCTCGGGGCCGAAACTTTTGCCGAGGGAGACATGAAACCATCGCGCAATAGACCTGCTGCGCTGACTTTGTGGGAGCTGTACTTCCGTATTATCAAGATGTTCCCAAGACTCTAGTCGAATGGTTTCGTCTACTTCGATCTCAAAGCCGGCGTACTCCAGAATCTGTCTCAAGTCCTCTGGATAGACGATAGATCTCCCTGTGCGTGCGGACGCGATTTGCATACACGTCCACCAGAGCTGCATCGGAGAGTTCGGTCTTTGTGAAAGCGAGCCATCGTCACAACGAGGCCGCCAGTCCATCTCCACGATCTCGATCCGACCAGTCCCAGGAGCTAGGTACTTGCGGGCTGTTGAGCACAGTGCGTACCAATCTGATACGCTTCCGCAGAGTTGCTTCATATGGATCAGATCAAAATAGCCAAGGGGATACTCCCAATCTGAACTTTCGAAATCAAAGCCGCCTTTGCATCTTATTGGTTCCTGGACTAGATACTCCGGTACAAGATGATTGAGGTCGATACCACGAAGCTCCGCTGAGGGGTACTGGTCGAGCATTTCTACCAGCCAGAAGCCACTACCGTAGCCAACGTCGAGGACTTTCAGACGTGGCCCGGTTAGCCGCAGGGTGGCTCGGTGTAGGCATTTTTGCATTGCACCGGTGTAGATGAGATGATGCATGACGTCTAACCATTCATTCATCGTCTCGTGACAGTATCAGCTGTTGTTGCTTTGGGTTAAAGGGGAGCGACCTACTGAATCAACAGGAAAAGGGTATTTCAAGTCGTGCATCCCCTGTCGTACGTACTGCCGCCCATTTTCCATAACTAAATTTGGTGTAGCAAGCGAGGCAATGGACATCCTTGGTATTCTGGAGCGACCATTGTTCAGTGTTGCGCGCTGCAAGCGAGCGAATTCTGTTCAATAAGTACCTCGCCATGTTTTTCAAAGTTTACCTTCCCTGCGCACAGCCCAGTGTTCTGTGTCAGACGTACTATGCTGGTCAGATAGCAGCGATAGCTATGCACGAGTGGTCATTGGTTCCAAACAAAAGAACGCCAAAACCTCCCAAGAGAAAAATGAAGACGCTCACAACAATCGTGACGGGCACAATGGCCAGAAGGCAAGCATTACTACACGAGCTCGGTAGAAGCGCTCTCTGAGCTACTTAATTTTGCTCTCAGGTGCTGCGCTAGGCTCGATGCCATGGGGGGAGGTAGGTACGACCACGATCTCGGGTCTGCATACCATGGATGCGTGGTAGCCAGCGGATACCAGCATGACGGACCTAGGCATTGTCGGTGTGTATAAGGCCAGCGTGCGGTCCGAGAACGGCAGGCCATCGATTTTGCCGGGACGTAAACGTCAGGAGAGAATTAGTGGTTCAGGACTGGGCACTTCCGTGCGCCAGGTTTAGCGCACCTTTTCCCTGTCGATGGGCGCTATACCGACAGTCTGGAGGCTGGCGGGACTATGTGCGGCACAGGCGCGCTAGATAGGAACGACAACTTTTGGACTGACACCATCTTCATACCTTCCCGACGCACCCTATGGGATCAGCCCTGATCGAATTGTCTCAGGAGACAGGCGATGACGGCCCTTCAGGCGGACAGACATGCGGTGCAACACAAGACCACTGTACTATCTTGAACTATATCGATAGTCAGTCAACCCTCGTGCTCATTCTTGGCGTGGATGAACGGTGTTATCCAGTGTCGCCACCTGTCTCACTCGACGGTGGTCTACGGCCGAATTGTCCTCCGCCATGGAGCACTTTGCCGGGTGCAGCTGAAGTCCCAGCCTCGACGCTGGCCGGCGTACATGTTATCCAAGCGAGATGGAGACCCTGTTGGAACTCCGAGTATTGTACAGTAGCGCAGACTGGTGAGAGAAGGCGCACCAGAAGGACCGGATCGACGGTACACAGCCCCCGATGCTCTGTGGATTACCACACCATTTGGAGGCAAATTCCGTGAACCGAAGGCTGTGACACCGCACCGCTGCATGGTCGAAGTAAGGGCCGGCCAGGACTAGTGACTGTGGGAGACACACTGGGTCGCAAACGACGAGGACGACAGTAGCTCCGACCATCGTTAGTAGGCGTCTCGAGAGTGCGACGGCTGGCGCGGTGGAACTTACTCGGCACGCTATCACTATGCTCGGTCTCCAGCACGTGGCGAGTACTGTAGAGACGCGTCAACGCAGTATGCACTCAAATGCGTGGCAAATGTACAAGATGGACAGAGCACTTTAGATGATGCATCACGAATTGATGCTCGCCAGTTCCGCTGGATCCGTAGTAGGAGGTAGAATGATCGGTTTTGCATTAGGCTCGCATGAGCTCCCGAGCCCCCTGCTCTTGGGACGCGTTTGCCGGAGAATATTCTGTTTCCCAACTTCGTAACTCACGTCCGGCAACTTGCAACCTAGTGTGAAGAGCGGGTCGAGCAGCGGGCTCGTAGCCGTCATCGGCTACATGTAAGATCCATGGACATGGGCACGAACACCGATTGTCCGCTGCAATCGCCTCTGCCTGTAGAGATTACATGTAGCACTGTATCGACAGCGAGACATTCGGCATGCAAGTTTGCCTTTTCTCGCCTTCCTGTCATCATCGGGGTAGGCCTTCTAACCGAGTTTCACAGTCCTTGTCCAGAGGCGAGCCTACACCCAGCCAATGAGGCGTGAGGACGAGTACACCGCTCCATGAGACGTCAACGATCCCAAGTGGAACGAGAAATACACATGCATGCAGGCGGAGCAGACGGTTCGCAACATGTGAGCCTCGTGCTACCAAGATGATATCTTGACCTAGGACAACCTTGCACAACATGAACCCAACAAATCCCACCATGGACTCTGCCACAGTCGAGCAGATCGCTGCATCGTCTCCACTTCCCGGAGTACTGAAAATACATCAATGACCCAAGCGGGGCAGCACATTCATGCATACCGTACCACACACAACCAAAGCGCTACGCCAAAAAAAAAAAAGCTAACAACGGTAACGCAGCATACGACTACCCGCTTGCCCCCGGTGCTCGGATCCCAGCACTGTCGATTTCATTATTACTGCTGTCATGCTCATACCATCCAAGAGGTGCCTCAGGTGACACCACTTTGCCGATGTCCTGTGCTGTATTTACATGTACAATCAAAAAAGTGTTATGACGTAGGACGGTTTGATGCGGAAGGCATAGGGTATCTGAGCATCAGCTCTCCGATCTTCGGGACCAATTCAGGGATTCGGAAGGGCTTGGACACCACGTCGTCCTGCAGCAAAGAGTCAGCACAGAGGTTCTGAACGGGGCCTTCTTCGGGACGTATGTGCTGCAGCTGATACAGTGCACAGCGACAGCTGTAGGTGCTAGGCGAGCATGAACAAGGCAAGCAGAAAATTTCCCAGTTTGTCCTCATGGGTCACCACCTTGTGGCGAGCCGATTGTCAACTTGCAGCGTCCGAGGACGAGGTACGCGAGCGTGGAAAAGGCAGCAAGGACGTCCCATTCCGGCCTCGGGAACAGCCTGTGGCAAGCCAATCGTCGAATCGCGGTCTGCGAGTCCTAGGCAATCCTCTCCCTTACCACACAGACCACGCAGAAAGCAAAGCAGTGCGTAAGAGAAACGAAAAGGGTTAAACTCACCATCCCAGCCTCGAGGGCGGTCTTCACCTGCTCGGCCCGCGCATTGGCTGTGACCGCAATAATCGGCACATGACCCGTCAACTTGCCCTCCAGCTCCAGCTCGCGGATGCGCCTCGTGCACGTTAAGCCATCCATGACCGGCATTTCCAGATCCATAAGAATAATGTCCAGTCCCAGCTTCTCCGCCGCCACACTGCCGTCACCGGCCCAATACGTCGACTGCTTGATTTTCTCAAGAGCTTCACCACCATGGTTGGCTAGGTGCACTGTGATGCCCTGGTTCTTGAGCTGTTTTTGTAGCACACGCTGGTTGACGAGATTGTCCTCGACGATGAGGACGGTGCGCTGCAGTGGCTTTTGATCGGCTGAGGTAGGGGCGCCAGACTTGTCTGCGAGCTTGTGGTTGGTGGCCGCCACTGCCGAAGGCAGGCTCTTCGTTTTGACCCCTGACGCTTCCACCGCCCTCTTGATACCGGTACCGCCATCTGCTTCTCCAGGCGGAG
This sequence comes from Teratosphaeria pseudoeucalypti, assembly GCA_013403795.1. NCBI lineage: Eukaryota > Fungi > Ascomycota > Dothideomycetes > Mycosphaerellales > Teratosphaeriaceae > Teratosphaeria > Teratosphaeria pseudoeucalypti. The sequence continues at coordinate 86,151 of JABBMZ010000089.1, forward strand.
CCGTACTCTTCCTTGCGGCAATGTAGAAAGCAAACGTGCTTCCCTTACCAGCTTCGCTCTCGACGCCAATCTCACCGCCTTGCAGTTCAGTGAGCTCGCGACTGATAAAAAGACCTAGACCAGAGCCGCCGTACTGCACATGCGTTCTCGGAGAGGCCTGCGAGAATCTCATAAATAGCATCTTCTTCTCTTCCGGATTGAGCCCGCGTCCAGTATCTTTGACGCTGAAGTGGATATACACGACATCTCCATCACCCCAGTCGCGCTCATTCAGGTTGGTCTGTCGCTTGCTACGCGTTGGGAAGTACTTGACGGGCGCGTCCTGCACATCGCTGGGTCGGACGGCCGAAGCGCCAATCGTGACCGTGATGGTACGTTTCTTCTCCGTGCCGGTAAACTTGATGGCATTGGTAGTCAGGTTGATGAGTACCTGTAGCACTCGGCTCGGGTCCAGCTTGACCCAGTCCAATCCAAGATCACGGTACGACTGATCGACCATAAACTTCATCTGGATATCTGCAGCCTGCAACTCGCCCTCATGCATCTTCAAAGCCCGCTGCACCACAGTCAAAGGCTGCGCGTCAACTGGTGTCACAAGCAACAGCGCAGAGTCTAGTTTCGATAAGGTCAAGATATCATCCACGATTCTCTTCTGATGTTGCGAACAGAGACTGATGATCTGTGCAGCATCCAGGCAGCTTGACAACAGATCGTCACTCATGACTCTGTCTTCGCCTTGCCGGAACTTCGTGAGGCTCGAGGCAATCTCATCTGAACACTGCAATATAGCACTCAGAGGATTCCTCATCTCGTGACTCGTGATGTCAATGAAGTTTTCCTGCTGCCGCTTCAACTCGACCGCCTCCTCCATTTTCCGAGTCTGGATGCCTTCGGCCCATTTCTGCTGCGAGATATTCGTGATGCTTCCAAAGACAGATTTGAGCCGGCCATCTTCCCATTTCTCCGGGTAGGCGGAAAAAAGAACCCAAGTATCGCTGCGGACTCCAGACTTGCGATCTTCCCATTGGGCTTTGAAGCGAACTTCGGAGGTGACTGGTTTCTTCTCCTCAACAAGATCGGACCATATGCGGCTGATGAGTTCTCTGTCGTCGTCGACTACCGACTCCATCCACATATCCGCTGCCTTCTCAATGGTACCAGTCTTAGGCACTCTCGAGATCTCGTACCACGCATCGTTGGCGAACGTGATGCGCCCGGTTTGATCCGCGATGAACATGCCTACCGGAGCGAATTCTGCCATGCGTGTGAACTTGGTCTCACTTTCGATCGCCTCTTGCGTCCGGTGGGCTAACTGCTCACTCAATTCGATACGCTCCAGAGCGGCCAGCTTCGCCGCCTTCTGCCCTCTCATGATCTCCTCTTCGAACAATACCACGGATGCCAACGACGTTGCGAGCTGTCGACTCAGGAGCTGGACGAAAAGGCTGTAGTCATCGTCGTATGGTCGCCGCGGGTTTACTCCGAGAACCAAGAAACCCAAGATGCTCTCCCCGGTTGTCGGATGGATCGGACACACAACCACCGCCCTGACCGGGTCACCGAAACCTCTATTCTCCAGACCTTCCAGCAAGTCTTCCGGTAGGTCTCTGCTTCCGACTTCCAGGAGCACTGGCTTGTCTGCACTCATTACCTCGCGAAATACAGGTCCAAAGCCTTCCATGCCCTGTTTCAAATCGATGTACTTGGGCGCCGCAGCATGGCCTTCTGGTACTCCCAAATGGCCTTCGAGTGTGCACTGCCGGACCGAGTTCACAGAGTTCGAGTGTATGCTACTCGCGTCGCTGTCGACCTCATCCGCGACGCTGTAAAGCAACAAGAAAGGCGAGTCGTATTCGTTGAACTCGAATGAGCCTTCCACCTGCGCCCAGAATCCTTTTACGTCTCTCGCACTTGCTGTTCGCTCACCAACTTCCCGCAGAGTCAGCATCCTTCTCTCCGCGATCTTTCGCCTCGTCTTCTCAAATGCTGGGTTGTACAACCCCATCACGCTCCCATCTCTCCCGACCATTGGTATGATGGACCACGAGAAGTATGTCTCTTCAAGATAGCTATTTCGATTCATGAACAAGCAGTCATCGTCCTTCATCGTTGCCTCGCCCGTGTGCTTGGCACTCGCAAAGACGTCCTTGACTTCATCCCAGATCTCCACCCATGCTTCTCGATAGCTTCGTCCCATCAACCAAGGATGTTTCTGTCCCGCAAGAAGGACATAAGCTTCATTGTAGATAGCAATCAGGTCTTCACCCCAGTACATCGCAGCTGGATGTGGCGAAGCCATAATAAGGTTGCACATCTGCCGCAAGTCTGAGCTCCAGTGCTCGATCGGCCCTAATGCCGTGGACGCCCAGTCGACACTGCGCGCGAACTGGATGTGTCGAGGCATGGCGTCTGTGACGGGTATTCGCGTCCAGTCAAAGGACGGAGCGTCGGATGGCGCAAGAGGTATCTGACTACCTAGCGAGTCAATAGAGCCGCTTGAAGACTTATGGATCATAGGTGGTCGATCAGGTGTCAAAGCAGCAGGTTGGGAGGGCGGTACGTACGCGTGCGTAGACGGGAGAAGGTCGATGCCCAAAATTTCGGTCGAGGTCATCGCTGGCAATGCGGTTGCGGCATTCAAGGTCGCATTTTGCTCAACGGTGGGTATGACTCCTCGTGATGTACCTCTGGCTTCAGGAGGAGGTGTTTCGACCGCAGCTGTGGGCATGCGTACAACCCCTGCAAAATAATCCGTAGGCTCTGTGGCAATATCTCCTCCCATCCCAATCCACGCATCGCCTGGCACACCCGAAGGCATGCTCGCGGGAGGCAGACTCGAACTCGCTGGTGCATTGCTGGGCGGAGGTGATCCTGTAAACGCGCCTGAGATGATACGCAAACGCTTGCGCAAAGTTGAACAGCTCCACTGGACACCTGCGTAATTGAAACCTGGCAAGCATACATTGAGCGATTCACCATTGACACTCGCGCTCAACAGCCAGCTTTTGAAGTGCATGTATGTTTTCAGTCCGGCACCAGACTCCTCTGACGCGACACCAGTGACGAGCTCGTACATTCCTGGAAAAGATCTCAAACTTGGGTTGGCAAAGACCAGGTGCAGCGCACCAGGTCCATAATTTGAGCTTTCACCCAGGTCTACTATGAATGTCGGCCTCTCATCCAGCTCCAAGAGCTCTGTGACACCGATACTGCTCAGCAATCCCCCCATAGAGCCTTCTAACCCACTTGTGCTCCCATCCGGACTGCTAGATCTCGCAGTAGTACTCCTGTCCAGACTCATCCTGTGCGATCCTTCCGATCTTAGCGCACTGGTCGGGTACCAGCTTGGCCATGATTGGGCTGCAGAGGCAACAATTGTCCCGCGTGCGAGACTCACAGTCTTAATGTGACTGTCTTCCGTGCGCGCCTTGCTTAACATCCTGGCGCCAGCTTCGGAGCTGCTAAATCGCGGTGGGAGCTGCGGTCGCGGTCGTGGGCTGTTGCTGAAGAACAAAGGGCTCGGTGGCTGTAGCGTAGGCTCGTTGAACGTACCTGGTCCGAAAGAATCGCTGTCAAGAGTGTGCTTGGATTTGGGGGCTCTGAACCGCGGTCTCTTAGTAGCAGGCTCTGACGTCGAGGGCTCAGGTGCGCTGCCAGCTGCTCGCTTGACCGCTGGCCTGTTGATTCTGTGCGCGGCAGAGGTATCTCGGGCTCGAGGAGAGTATGAGGACGGCACACCGCCTGGCGGTGTCTTTGTATAGAGCCCTTTGCTCGCCTTGGCGCTCCTTGGCCTCTGATATTGTGATGGTGGACTGCTTCCAGTAGCCTTGTTGCGATCAGCAGAGGCAAGACTGGCCCATATTGAAGGATTTCCAACGGTTGTGCTGTTAAGCGCCGAGTCTTGCAACGAGCTCTGTCCCACGCCTGCAGCGCCCGCGAGATTCTTGCCACTGCCAAGCGCACTCACGATGCTGTTTGCGAATGTCTGAGGATGTGAGATAGCGAGCGACAGCACCGGCTTCAAACTGGTCGACCCTTCCTCCACAGGTGCCTGACCTGCAGATCCCACGGCACCACCAAGAGAGACGCCTGCTGCGCTTTCGCCGACAGCTGCAGCGGCCTGTATGCGACCCTGATCCAAGCAGTTCGGGGTGCTTTGTCTGCGAAAGGGACTGCTGGTCCGCGGGATGCTCGCCGACAGCTCACCACTGCGCTGCGGCGGCTCTGTCGGACGGCGAACGAAGCTGGCCGGCGGCGTGAAAATGGACGGCTTGACGTCGTCGCTGTTGGTGGAGCTGGCAAAGTCCGTCTTTACGCTGCTCGTGACGGCGCTGTTGTTCGCGTTGGCGCTGTTCGAGCCGGCAGTAGTGCCGCTGTTGGTCATGAAGCACCAATGTCGTCTCTTGGCGTCGACATGGACATCCGCTGCATCTATTACTGTCTATGTGACAACGCGTCCACATGTATGCGTTTCGTGTATGAAGGGATGTATGCTATGACGTCTACCCCAATGCCCTCTCCGCTCTCAGCACCGTGATTCAGCAATCGCAGGTAGTATGTCAATGCGACAAATGATGGAGGGCCCAGAGCTGTTCAGCAACCAGCTCGTCCCCCGCAAGCACGCCCACTCTGTACAACTCGTGCACGCGGGTGGATACTATGCCCAGCATCAGTGCACCTCAAGACGGCGAATCACGATGCGCTCTAGTGGGAAACCTGGTCGGAGATTGGGACACGCTCAGGAAGCCGATTCTTTGTTCGGGTCTCGCTAGTATCTGTGAACATATTGGTACATGCGACACCGCTGATGCTGGAATTGGTCGGGAGGATTATCCGACCCAGACGCCATTAAAGAGCAAGTGGATAAGGTCACGTGGGAGAAATAGACCTAAGACGGCAAGTTCGAACAAAGCCGTTCCTGATCGTCTGCTCCTCCTTTTCCGGCCGGTCAACGGTTTTATCTCTCAGAAGGCAATCTCTTCAGACAGCAGCGGACGCCGCAATCAGTCAGGTATGCACAAATTCTGCAATATCTACTCGCAATTGACTGTCATTCCCATCATCACAGAGCTCATGCATTCAAGGTTCAAATCCTGCCTACTCTTGCTTCACCAGACCATCACTCCGACCCATCACCACTCCTGCACCTCCCCAGGCTTCGGCTGCTGCACTCGGACCACCTTATCGCAATTCAACAGACACAACGGATCGAAGGCCTGTTTCATCTGCCACATCAATACCGTCAGCACACCAAACCCGACGACACTAAGGTACCTCACGAGATCAGGCCAAGCTCACCTTCCTCATCAGATCCACCGCCTCGACCCCAATCTCATGGGGCAGATAATCTCTCTTTACCATTCCCACCCCATGCTCCCCCGTCGCCGTCCCTTCCATTTCAATCGCCCTCTTCACCATCCGATGCACCAAATGCTCTGCCTTCTCATACTCGGCGTCATTGTACAACAGAATCGTATGGAAATTACCATCCCCCACATGTCCCACGATCGCGCCCGTCAAGCCCGACTTTGCAATGTCCTCCTTCGCCTCCTCGATGATGTCCGGTAATCTCGACAACGGCACCGCGACATCCGTCGTCCAGACGTGGTCGCTAGCGTCTTTTTTCATGCCCATGACGCTCCAGAGCGCTTCTTTGCGCGCGCTCCACAGTTCGTCGCCTTCTTCTTTGTTTTTGGCGAATTCGAAAGTTTTGGAGCCGGACTTTTTGGCAAGGTCTTTGACGATGCTGATGTGCTCTTTGACGCTTGTAGGTGTACCGGAGAATTTGAAGAATAGCGTGGGAGCCTCCGTCCAGGACCGAGAGGTCGAGCCGGCGTTGTTGATGCACTTCATCTGCACGTCGTCGAGGATTTCGATGGCCGCGATAGGCACGCTCGCATTCACCACTCTGAAGACACAGTCGGCGGCGCTCCTGATGGTCGGAAACGTGCAGACCGCGACGCTGACATTCTGCGGCTTTGGGATGATCTTCAAGGTCGCTTCCGTGACCAACCCAAGCGTGCCCTCACTCCCAACAAACGCCCTTGTCAAGTCATACCCAGCACTGCTCTTCCTTGGTCTCTGCTTCGTCTTGACAATAGTACCATCCGCCAGCACTACCGTCAAGCTCAGCACCCACTCCTTCATAGTCCCATACCGGTACGCATTCGTGCCTGAGCAGCTCGTCCCAATCATACCACCAATCATGGCCCCTGGACCAGGATCCGGTGGGAAGAATAGTCCAAATTCTCCTAGCTCTTCGTTCAACATCTCCCACCCCACAGCCGGCTGGACGATGACGTCCAAATCATCCTTATGTAGCTGCAAGATCTTGTCCATCCTCGAGAAGTCGATGCAGATGCCTCCTCTGGTGGCTGCAAAGTGCCCTTCCAGCGACGTGCCGCCCGAATAGCCCGTCACCGGTATCCGCCGCCGATGGCAGACCTTCATGATCTCCGACACTTCCTCAGTAGACGCAGGTCTCAGGACCGCGAACGGGACGTCGCCTGGGTGCTCCGGGTACGAGCTCCACTCGCTACCTGAATGGCTCTTCAAGTCGCCCTCGCTCGTGCTCACATTTTCCTCCCCAATGATATCCTTGAAATCCGCCCAAGCTGCTTGCATGTTCGCTGTACCTACATCATGAATAGGCGGCACCGCTCGCCTCAGCGGGACTGTACTGCTCGTGTCCCTCTTCTCGCCATTTTGGGAACCCAAGTACCATCCGCCCAGCACTCCCGCGACAAGGACGAGAGGCACCACGATGCCAGACTGACCTGTGGCAGAGTTCTGTGCTTGTCGGAGCTGTGCATACCGAGCTTGCTCTGCCCGTTCTCTGTCTACTCGTTCTTTTGTGGAGTGATATAGCTGTCCCTTGAAATCCTCCTTTTCATCCGTCTCGTTCGTGGCATACCGTCGTCGCCCAATGTGACGAGCCGGAAATGCGATGCGCCAGCCAGTCGCCGCTCGTACCTGGCGCCGAAGCACATGCTGGCTCTGCATTGTCAAGGATGCCATGGAAGAACTGGTAGACCGATGTTGCAAAACAGCTAGAGTAATGTGATATGGCCAACAGAGCGAGCGGTGGAGCCATATGGATCTAATGTCGTGCTCGCGCCCTCGCCTAAACACGGTGACATACATGTACATAGCTCCACCACTTTGGCTTTGGCTTCTCCACATCTATTCGGAAATATCGCAGTGACTACCTCCTACAGCGCTAGCATAGAAAAGTGATGTACCACTGATCAAGGCCCAAAGATAGAGATCGTGATCTTCATTCGAGGCTCCAACTACAAGGTATCAACGCATTCCATTGGTTCTAATGTCCACCCAAGCCATATTCAACATGGCACATCCAACCTTGCAGCGATGCAGACGTATCATGCATGCTAGCCAGGTCCCAACGCCGCCAACGCCCTCAATCAAGCCAACCCTCAGGGCTTGACCCAACACCGAATCGCCGCTCAAAATCGTCCAAGAGTATTTCCTAACTACTCTCCGTACTAGTCTGCATCGGCAAGCCCGGCGGCAATCCAGTCGCAGTCAGACCAACCATCTGCAGTGATGGCTGTAACGGCGCTCCAGGTGGCGCCGGGCCACCCTGTTGCGGTGACTTGCCGGGACCATCATCGCCAGATCTTTTCTTCTCCTTCTTCGCCCACCGCAGCCCGCAAGCGTTACATAGCGTTTTTGGCCCTTTTGGTCCTTTCCGCCATTCTGGCGAGTCAAGAGTGCCGCAGTCCGCGCAGACGTATTCATCTGCGACTTTCTGTTTCTTCTTCTCCTTCTTGCCTCCGTCTCTGTCTTTGTCGAGAAGAATGGCGATGCCCGCGTCTCCTCTGATGAGAGCCGGGGAAGCGTCGCCAGTTGATATGCCGTGACTTCGCTCGCCATCCCGATACCGCAGTCCCGTCATCAATTCGATGGACTCCATGTGTGTGCCCGAGGCCTCGTACCGCGACATCTTATCCGCGATAGAGTCTGGACGTTGGGCCGAAAGTGCGGAGTCCAGATTCTGCCGCGTCAGGGCCGTGTTGGAAATGGACGGTTTGGCTGGCGGAGGCATGCCTTGATAGTCTTGTTCAGACACACCATTACCAGGTGCTTGCGAGCCAGATAGTCCCTGAGATTCCGACGGTGTCGCTCCGGTACGGGATGCCGAGGCTTGCTCAAGTAATCTGTCTTGCTCGGCTGTCTCCTCTGCTTCTTCTCTCTTCAAGTCCTCAATGCGCTTGATAAGCCGTTCATTCTCAATCTTGTGCTCCAAGAACGAATCGAGTAGGGCGGCATTCTTTGTAGGGTATGGTCTAGCCATCATGAAAAACCCTCTACATAATCCTTTCATGGGACTGCCGTTTGGGGCGTGCTCGTGGGAGATGTGCGGGTGCCCATCGCACTCAAAGATCATGTATGTTCCGTCGTCTTTCTTGAATCTGTAGAAGAAACGCAGAGCATTTCCACTCGCGATGCTTTCATTGAACTCCCGCATGAATATCCCACTGTCGTCTGGATGTACGAACTCTCCCATGAACTTGCCAATCAGCTGATGAGGCTCGTATCCAGTAATGGCATTGCATGATGGCGACACATAGAGTATCCTTCCGTCTGGAGTCAGAATATGTAGAAAGTCTTTTAGCTCCTCAATGATCCTTTGTGACCAGTTCCTCCTCTTGGTAAACTCAGTCAGCGTACTGGAATTGTTCGGAGCACCCATCCCGAAGCCCGTCGGCAAAGGTCCTGCACCCGCTCCATTGCTGTTGCTTTCCGGCGGCGGAGCAGAGTTCGTGACCAATTCATTGTTGCCTGTGTCCTGCTTCGGTCCTGACCTGTCCCGCTCTCCTGCGATCGCACCTGTTTCGTGCAATGAAGTATTCGCCTGGGCAGCTAGTGGTGCGAATCCTGTGGGATCGCCGCTCACCTGCCCGTCCATGTCCATATCAAGATCCATGGGCAGGTTCATATCGATATCCAGGCCACTATCGGCGAGCAAGCCGTCCAACTCCAAGCCATCTACCGTCCCTGGCGCCGTAATGCCAAGGTCTCCCTCTGCGCCGCCCGTCCCGCTGCCGAAGCCATTGCTGTTGCTCGCAGTGGTGGAGTGGAAGAGCGAATGCGAGTGATGTGCATCATCGTCGCCAGGCACCGCGCCAGCGAGCAGCGTCGGCCCCGACATGGATCCCAAATTCGCGATGCAGTGCGCCGGGCTCTCAGTCGCCCTGTGCCGGCCAGGATCGTCGATGGTGTCGGTTGCGCCCGTCCGAGGAACATGGGTGCCAGACAGACCGCCGTCGCTCACTGCATCGAAGCGAACACGAGATAATTCCTTGGCTGCTGTCTGCTTCGCGGTTGCACGTGCCTGGTGAAAAGCACCGAGATACAGTAGCGATGATGTGCAGATAGCTGGTTCCACGCGACGAGTCGTGGGCTGCGGCTGTGGCTGCCGTCAAACCCGTCGAACTTACTTCGACGACGAGGGAAGATCGCCGCTATCCTCAGCCCGATGCTGGCAAACGAGCAGGGAATACTTGTCGGCATGGCTGGCTGGCTGTATCTGAGATCTTGGTGTGATGATTCATGAAGGCTGTTCTGCCTTGCAATCATTATTCAATATTGCACCCGCAGGAGACTGTTGCAGTGTGGCTCAACGATGTTGCATGCTACAGTCGATATGCATGTATGTCCACATAATTTGACCACCTGCAGGAGCGCAGCAACGTTTCTAATTGATTGACCAGCGCGTCGAAAGATTGATTGATGGATGACGTCGAATGTGTTCGCGGATGCCCAGTTGGCCCAACTGCCGCCCGATGATGCGGTGCACGGTGTACTCGCCAGCTGCCGTGCGGCACGGACGGGAAGCTTCACCATTGACCAGGCCGCTTCTCCATTCTGCCCTCTTGCACATCCAGCTCTCCGTAACCCGTGCTGCGAAACTTATTATATACAGTACAGCCACACCATCATAATGGGCTCCGGCGGACGTCCACCCAGGTACGACTGGGACGACAAAAAGGACATCTGCTACCAACTCTATGTCGAGCAGAAAAAGTCGCCGCCCGAGATTGTCCGGTACTTCGCCAACCACTTTGGTGTCCCCGAGAGCGAGATACCCAGTGCTCGTTTGTTCCGCAGGCAGTTTCTCGAAAAATGGAACTTTCCTCGCAGGATCAAACGCTTGACTCCGGACGAGGAAGCCTTGGTCGTGGAGCGGATCAAGCAGCTGTGGGAGCAGAACCTGCGCGTTCGAGAGATTAAGGAGACCTTGGAAGACGAGGGCTGGGGTCTCCGTCCCCTCGAGTTCAGGCGCTTACGTTTGCAAAATGACTTCAAGCGACGCGAAGGGAATCAGGGTGTCAAGCGAGGGACATCTGAGGACGAGAGCGGCAGCAGCAATAAGAGGAGGAGGGATGAGTCGCAGCAACAGATGCCGCCCAACAATGTGTATGGAATGGACCCGGCCATGGGAGCAACGAACGGATTCGATGCCGGCGCAAATGCCTTGATGGCGCTGCACTCACAACAGGACTACGGCTGGACTGCACAGAACCAGACGCAGTATACACAACATGTCGCTCAACTGCAAGGCGACTACGACCAGGCCCCGGCGAAACGCAACAGCAAGAAAAAGACCCGCGGCAGAGCTCAAGTGCCAGCAGACATTCCTTCAGCAGAGTCACGCTTCAATTCTGAGACTACCCTCACCGAATGCAAAGATTGCCTGCGACTGGACAATGATATGTACATGGCGATCCGTTCCGACTTCGAGCAGATATGTGTCGAGTACGATGTCGAACGAAAGAAAGCCGCTCTAGATTCCGGCCTGTGGCAACAAGTCAAGGATCGACTGGTGCGCGAGAACATGCATCTGAGCGCTTTGATGCATCCACTCCAGCCAGACCTGGAAAAGAAAGCTGTCGCGCTCGACAACATCTGCTGCGACGTGACCAAACGCATGCGCGTCATGAACAAGGGCAAGTTGAGGCTGGCCGAGGCCAACAACCTGTTGGGACTAAACCCGAGAACATCCAAACAAGTCCGCGGCTTGTTCCAAGATATCCTCGCCCGGGGAAATTACACGAATCGCCAAGAATGCGGCGAAGAACACTGGACTGAAATGCGAAATGAATGGCATGCCATGTCTCCCATCCTCACGCAAGCCGTTGCCGACAGCCTCGTCAACCCAAGAAAGATGAAAGCCATCGACCTCCTCGGTCGCGAGGCCGTCAAGCGCTACACCGACGACAAAACCAAGGCCGAGTTACAGCTACAGAACGGCCATGCTCCCGGCAAACCTCCCAAGCCCAAAGGCCCGCCACGAGCTGTTCCGCCCAAACGCGTCCCACCCCCAAAAGAACCCAAACCGCGTGGCAGACCAAGAAAAGAAAACGTCGACCCGCAGCTCGATCCTGCGCTAGCTGCGCTGGACGACCCGATCCCAGTCGACTTCCGTCTAGGTCCAGATTCGCATATCGTGGGCTACCACCCGCGCATCTGGCATGGAGAGCTGAAGCAGCGGTCTGTGCAGGCGCTGCATCAGGCTGCGAGGAGTAGGGCCGGGGCGGCGAACGTCACGAGTGTGCAAGGAATCCTCAAGAATGGAGAGGGATTGGAAGTTCTTCATACGGTGGTCGTGAATGAGGATCTTGATGGTTACCTCAATGCTGCTGGTGATGTGCCGACTTTTGTTGTGGTGCTCGAGGGAGGGTATGCTTAGGGTTGCATCGCTTGTCGCTGTGAAACCGAGCCTAAGGTAGTGAGGTATTTCGGTGGTCATGGGTATGTGAAGTCTCTCGTGCGGGACATCCCCAGTGAAATTATGCTGTGCCCACCTGAGGAGGCTAGCGCGAGTACCTGAATCAAAGGCAACAGATTGGCGCTGTCAAATAGCACTCATGGCACGATACGGAAGGGCATGGTCTTCTCATATCATCAAATTGGTCTTCAGATATCAAAGCTTGTTGCAATAACAGCCGCTTTACTGCAAGAGGCAGTGGACCCCGTGAGAAGCCGTGAACACTCTATGTCCAGATGCCAGATGCCCGGAATGACTATGCCACTGCCGTCGTGAATCGCCCCTCTTCGCCGATTTGAAAACTTTCGCAAATGCTCTGGCAAGCTACAGCAGCCATGTTCACAGCCACACGCCAACTTGTCCAGACGCCGTCTAGAAACGCAAGTGGCAGATCGGCTACCACTCAAATTCGCCCATGCCCTTGTGAAACACATACTCCTTACCGCCCACACTCATGACTCCATCCTTCAGCGTGCACTTCCACTTGTTCTTGACCCTCTGCACCTTATCGTACGTGCAAAGGATAGAATCGCCCATATCGTCGTCGTCCTCGCCAATTGCTCCCGCGCCTTCGTCGTCACTATCATCGAGGTCGGAGTTGATGACGTTCTCGTCGTCTTCGTCTTTGATCCCGGGCTTGTCTTCGTCTTCATCGAAGTCCCCGTCAAGCTGCGGAATAGTGGGCTCGGTCTTGATGTGCTCTCGCTTTTGTTCGTTTCTCATGACTTCCTCTTTGACGTCGTTGATTTGCTCCTGTTTGATTCCATTCCGGTTGTGTTCCTGTTTCATAGCAGATGTGCGGGCCGCTGATGGGAGGTTGCGGTTAGGTTGCTGATCGAGGGGGACCATGAGACCGGATGCGAGGTCAGCCGAGGATTGCTGTGCTTTGTCGCGCATCATGCGGTCAGCGCGCTGGCCGTATTGCGCATGTGCCGCGCGACGCTGAGCAAGCATGCTTTGCCACTCGTCGAGACCGTCATCGTTACCATCGGTCTGAGAGTAGTTTGGCAGCGGCCGTTGTTGTTGCTGCTGCTGCTGCTGCTGCTGAAGACCGCCCTGTTTGAGCTGTGGACTATCATTCTCGACCTTGATCCGCGGCTGACCTTGTTGCATAGCTGCCTGCTGCTGCTGCGCCAAGTGCTGCCGGTACTGAGCTTGGTACTGAGCTTGTTGCTGAGCTTGCTGCTGAGCTTGCTGCTGAGCTTGCTGCTGAGCTTGCTGCTGAGCTTGCTGCTGAGCTTGCTGCTGACTCTGGGCTTGGCCCTGACCAGGCAGGTGGATACCTTGTTGTCTCTGCTGTGGATTCTGTCCAGGCAGCGTAAGACCACCACGGTTCTGCTGCTGCCGCTCCTGAATCAGTTGACGGGCGCGCTCCTCGCCACCGGCCATGGGATTATGCTGTTGAGCGTAGCCATTCTGCATCCCGTTGTACGGATTACCTGACACATCGGGCTCCTGTTTGATGTGACTGCCTCCATTTTGACCCTCATAGTAGCCCGATGGCGGCAACCCGTTTGTGATCTGGGACGGCATGGATTGAGCCGGTTGCTGCGGTGACGGAGGCACCGGCTTAGGGTCCCATGGCATCTGAGCCACGTTGCGGCGAGAGAGCTTCGCTTGCCATTCCTAGTCATGATTATTAGTTTCCGATTCCTGCCTGATGCCTCGAAATAATGCGTTCAACACGTGACAACAAGCTAGCTGAAAGAAGGCAAGCGCGGCGGCAAGTGTGGGGCTCAGCTGTATAAAGCTAGTCATCCAAAAGAAGAGGGCGCCCGGCGATCTTGAGATCTTGAAGCCCCGCTCCTTGCCCGCCGAGCGCGCTCGTCGCAGCGACCCGTCGGTCCCGAGGAGCGTGACCGCCATGCAGAAGGCAGTCTTTCGTTATTGCTCTTGGATTTCAACGCTGGATGTTGAGTGGATGGTGGATACGACGAAGAAAGAACGTTGGGTTTTGCGACAAACAAAAGCAGGCGACTGAGACACTCTCGTCGCTGCTGCGCAAGTGGACGGTACACACCTGCTGCAGATCCTGAAGAGTCGACCGGCTGATAGCATGGTCGTCGAAGTCTCCGCCAGCCTCCCTTACCACGTCGCTGATGATCTTCGCATAGACATCGCCCTGAAGGCGAACATTAGCGTTCGCTTCGACCTCATCGCTTTGCGATTCCATCTGCCAGCCTGGCACCTACCACGAGCGTGTTCGTCATCTTACTGGACGCTATCGCCGATGGATGCTGAACTCGTCGGGGAGGTGCGGAGGGAAAGTCTGGATATGAATATGGTCGCCGTTACCGCCGTCGCTGCCCGCCAGTGTCGCTCAGATGGCAGCTGAGGATGCGCCTCGGAGTAATCTCCAGTCAAGCGAGGTAGATTTGGCGCTCTAGAACGGTCTCTGGTGTTTCGGACTATTCTGCATGCCGGAAGCCAGCTTTTGGGGTATAAACCTGTTCTTTGAGAATCGACGTGGGAGATGTATTTGAGTGAGTTGCTTGAGTGCAACCACGCTTGAGTAGACCCTCTCGCGGGACCTGCCGCTTTTGGCGCCAAAGGCGCATGGTCACATTACAAAGCAGCGCTCAAGCATTCACATGCCAGAGTCACTTGCCGCACGTGGGATTCTATTCTACAGTCACTGATCACGAGAGCGAGTTTAGCATGTGTGAGCATATGGCCACCATTCCTGTTGCAAGATAATCTCAAAGCATGCTCGAGACATCAATGCAGTAGCCATCAAGCTATGCGCAATTGCTGAGGGCGCTGTCACTACATTCCATCCATGCTGAGCAGCCATCCTCCTAGCCATCCTTCATGCGACCTTGCTAGCTACCACGGACATGCCATCAAACCCATCCTCTCTTCTCATCTCTGCGTAGCGCCTCATCCTCGCGGGCAGGTGGCACCTCATACCGTGGTCTCTCACTCTGCACCATGGGCCTCACATCGCCACTCATGGCAATCGCATCCTCGTAGCTTGGAGGCGCATCGTCGTACATTGGCGACCCAGCGTCCCCGCCACTCATAGCACCACCGGGTCTCGGCGGCATTGCCGGCGCGAAATGCGAAGATCCTGGTACAGGCGAGTCGATGGGTGTCGGTGGCACCTGCTGAGATCCGAAACCAGACTGTCGTGTCTCCATTCTCAGCTTCTCTGAGCTTGGATCGGGGATATTGGTGGTGGGCTTGGCGGGAAACGACTGGGGGTGGTTTCGAGCCTCTTCCATCGCCTGCAGGAGCTCAGGCGGTGGGGAGATGCCGGAGTAGACCAGCGTTTGAAGGCGGAGCGGCAGGACGATGGTCTGGGCCTGCGCAATAACGTCAGTCATGAAGGCCCACGTTGGTGTCTGCGGCCTAGAGCAACCAAGGTCATTGCGTACAATTCGCGGAACATCTCCTTTGCGTACCTTGGAGCTAGATGCACTGCCGCTGTAGCTCAAGCCCACCCGAATATCTAGTTCGTAGTCGCGTGAGAGG
Source organism: Teratosphaeria pseudoeucalypti (assembly GCA_013403795.1). Lineage (NCBI taxonomy): Eukaryota > Fungi > Ascomycota > Dothideomycetes > Mycosphaerellales > Teratosphaeriaceae > Teratosphaeria > Teratosphaeria pseudoeucalypti. The sequence goes on from JABBMZ010000089.1 coordinate 101,419, forward strand.
TTGCAAGTCTCGAAGGACGGCGCCACAGTATTTGGCAATGGCTGACCTCGCCACAATCCATCATCTATCACTGCTTCACTGTCGACTGCATCTGTCGGTAGACCGATTGGAATACTCATATTACTCTTGCTTACAATGATCCAGCTTCGGCTCTCTTTTCTGAACACCTCATGCGCTCTGACAAGTGTGTTGGCAATTAGTAATATCTGCAACGAGTTGAGATAGACCGTCTCATTCGCACGATTGAGCTGCTTCAAAACCAATCGCAAAGGAATCTCCTTGTTGCAAGTCAAAATGGCCGGTTCCGGTAACCTGGCATCTATGCTCACATATGGCGCATCACTCCTGACAGTATTTTCAGCTCCGCCCTTTCCCATCCCAAAAATCTCTTTCATCTTGTGGCCCTTGGTTAGCTCTGCCGGATTCTGACTGAATGAATGCTTTTGCCTCGCGTAGATTTCAGCTCCTGTTGCCTGTGGCCGCGGAGGCTCGGTAGGAAGGAAGTTAAAAGGCACGTAGGCTCTCGGGTTCTCCTTGAACATCGAACGTCTTCCAACAGTAGCTTTGACGAAGTACCTGATCTCGGCTTCGCCGGGAAAGCCACTCAGGGTAGGTGGCAATGTCTTCTTCACATGTCGTGGTGCGGGCTTGCTAAACTCTAGACCAGACGATAGACTTACGGTGGGCATCTGCATCCTCTCGGCCGCACACGCGTTGTTGAAGGGTATCTTGAACCGGAAGGGATACTCATGCTGTCCAGCTGGTAGAGTGTATGCTGCTTTACCACTCGCCACGTTTTCCCTCCCATAAATTACATGAGCAGGTGGGAACACCGTCTGGACTCTGTATAGTATTTTGTGAACCTCTAATTGTGGTCTTGGGCGTTGGTCAGCATTGCCTGGGCTCATTAATCTTGTCCGAGAGTCTCCTTCTAGTTTGACTGTGATGCTGTCGATGTCGACTGATTTGGTGCAGCGGACAACTACCCTGCCGGAGATCTCGTCCAGGTTCGTGTAGCTGATGTTGCCGCTTTGGTCTAATAGAACTGTGGCGCTCATGCTGGTAGAGCCACTCCATGGTGATTGCGAGAAGGGGAGGCTGGGATGTTGACCCTCGTTGTAATGCATTATGCACCATCACGTTCTTGCGGGCGCAGTATGTCACCAAGGACGTGACCCTTGAAGTGATGGTCAACAGATTCACGTAGCGTACCGACTTGTCTAGATGGGATGCAGTAAAGTTGACAAGAGATGCGACGCGCTAGATGCATAGGCTCGCAAGGCAGCCTGCGAAGAAGGTGCGGAGATGACAAACGTCATGGCGTGAGAATGCCTCGCCTTGGCCATAATCATAAGGTACCTACTAGTACATGTGAGAAATCGATGTCCACTGAACGGCAACTCTGAAGTTGTAAAACCTTGTCTACATGTACCTGGTAGTGTATGAAGGCACGGAGATGGTGGCCTGCCACTCTGCAGCAAAATAAGCACGCCTAGACCTAAATCCCCTTCTCAAGCCTTCTTCTGCCACGCTATGCTGGGTATCCGCATTAAACCTGCTCGAAATGCTGAATCGCTTGCTTAACGCAGATCACAAAACATACAATAAAACCCTCCATCTGTTAGATGGTGAACTCGAGCTGAGCCTGCATCTTCTGTCCCATCGTCATGCCATCTCGGGACTGCAGTCTCGGACTCGACATCGACTTTGTAGAAGTGACACTCAACTTCCTGTCGATGGCTTGCAAGGCACCGGGCCTGCTCGTCTGTTTTTCCTCTTCTTCATCAATTGGTATCGGCACCCATTTACGTATACCGCTCTCCTTGTCCAGAATCTCCTTATCGTCCTCGCCAGCAACTTCAATGCCTGCTTCGCGAATGACCTGAACCATCGCACGAGTGTTGAGTTCGAGGCATCGTACCGGCTCTTGTGCTTTGGTGATGCGCAACGCAATGTATGGGAAGACGATGCCAAAGTCGGACTGATTGAAGTGCTGAGTCATGCCCACGTAGAACATGTGCGGGCCTGCCGTGCGGTCGCTGGAGCGCTCCGGGCTTGTCTTGGCTGACGAAGACTTTGAAGGCGTCGTCGTCATGGAGGCGCGACTCGCTTGGCGTGTGAGCGATCGGGACGCGGATGACGCGTAGCCAGAGTCCGATGCTGGCGAGCGTGCACGCAGTCTCGCAAACGCGGGCAACAAGTGGCCTTTCTCGCGAGACATGATTGGCGTGACCGATGGCCGACGAGACATTGATGGTTTCGCCGCGATAGCTTTATTGATGTTGAGGTTGTCTTCCCAATTCTGGAAGGCTTCTGAGAGGACCGAAAGCACATTTGCGCCGTTTGGCCCGCCAAGGGCGTACGATGGCAGGGGTCGATCCCAGAGGAATTTTTGAAAAGGAGACTGAAGCGGCAGACCCCACATATCGAGTAGCAGTGTTGGCGATTCTGGTACGATTTGCTGAATAACGGCTGCATCTGCATTTGGCCGGATCAGAGTCTTGCAGTCTTCCTCGCTTCGCTCCCTGTAGTAGAAGATGCTCTTCAATAGCTGCACGGTGGTCGCTGCACCAAAAGAATGCCCGGCCCAGGTCACCTTGCCGGGGGTGTGGATGTCCATCATGTCGTTGAACTGCCACAACACTTCCATTCGCTCCTTACGCAGTTTCGATGTATTGCTGTCCAGATTTTCAATGTTGTGACCTTTATCTATCTTGACGAGAGCCTCGTATGCCATGCTTATCTCCCACAAGCGGATTCTGATCTGCTTGTCGCGACCCTCGTATACTGCGTCTGTCACCGGGTGATGCGGAATCTTCGTGGGATACACAATGTGTGCCTCGGTCGTCGCTGTCGCCCGCACGTACTGGATTGGACTACTTCCATCTCTATGGTCTAACGCGATCACAATCATGCCGTTCGCTGCCAGATCGCCGCATATCTGACTGTATGCATTTCGCGATCCGGCCAAGCCATGACTGAAGAACGTGACCGGCCATCTCCCGTTGTTCGTGGGGGGGTCGAGCAGTCGTGCGTTTCGATGCGCCGGTAGTTTGATCCAATACAACTGCTGCGGGATGTAGCTGAAGGCTCCAGCGATTTTCTGTGGCAAGCCTAAGAACTTGGCAAAACTGGCTATCGTCGCTCGCTGCGGCTGCGGAATCCAACGGACTGGTCGGTCAACTTCGTCCTTCTGTGGCTTTTCACATGGGTAGAAGATACGGAAGGCGATCGTGGGCTGCGCGTCTTCTGGGGCGTTTGATGGTAGTGGAAGGTCTGCCACGGGGATTTCGACGTCCACGGTGCCTACATCGTAAGGGCCGTGGTATGGCGGGAAGAACTTTATGGGATTCCAACCTGATAGCAAAGATGCCATCTCGATATGACTGTTCTCGGCTCCTGTCTCGACTCTTGCTATGATGCTACTGCCAAATTGTCTGCTTCAATCTTCTGGCTCTGTTTCTCGTTTTGTCCTTTCCTGAAACGAAAGCTTGGGCCGCGCGGTCGCCAGCCCGATATTTGATGGTTGTTCCAGCAAACGCTCCAAATATCCCTCTCTCTGATCGATGATATCTCGAGCGAAGGTAAAGTGATGATAGTCACTATGCGCCGCGCCAGGAAAAGTAAAGATGGTGAAGAGCGGATAGGTCTAGGAACGAGAAGGTGATCGCGTGCCTTGTTTCCTGTGTATCTAGCGGCCAGGCCGGTCCAAAGCTACATGTACCGAGCAGGCTTGTCCGAATATTGCAATGGTGACAACGTCATAGGGCAGCGGGACGGCGGACAGCGCTCTGCCTTCAGCCAAAATATATCTCATCCAAATCACTGATGATACACCGATACTTGTAGTCCTTGGATCTTCGTGGGTAGAATGGCGATCATGCGGACGCTTCTAGGGAGCGAAATGAACCGGGAGGCCGAGCGTCAACAATACTTGGTCGGAGAAAATCAAAGAACGCATCCGGGACGCTGGCCAAGTCTGCAGACATGCACAGCCTCGGGCGATGCCACGAACGACAACGCGCCACGCCAAGGGTGTGCTTCCGTGGACCATCCATGATGCATTGCTCGCATCGACTCGGGCTTCCATTGGGACAATCTTAGGCTCCTGGAGTCCTGCCAAGGTCGGGACGCATTCCATGCCGGCCCGATTGCCTATGAACTTGCTGAATAACGTCTACAGCATGCTACCTTGTCTCACAAGCGCATGCACGTTAGCACGCAGGCTTACTCTACTGAAACCCATGTTGCCATCAAGAACCTGTAGATGGACCGATTTTGGCTCTTGGCATTGTGGGACGTTCAAGCGCATGTGTAGAATCAGTGCATCTCATGCTGCGTCGTATGCTGGCCGACTCACCAAGCATATTTTCCGGACGTGACACGAGGCCGAAATGTAGCGCATCTGGCGAAGGAGGTGGAATCCATGGGCAAGGTTTGGCAGAGATCATGTTTTGCGTTCAGCAGTAGGATCAGACTATCTCCCTACACCTACCTCAGAGTCTGGCCTGTGTTCGTGGTTGTGCCTCAACAGCCCTTGCTTTCGATCCTTCTATGATGTCTCTCATCTCATACCGCGGCCAGTCCGGGTTCGCCTCGGGCCCTGGCCTCTCACGATCCCAGGCCCATTTCTCCCTCAATTCACTGGACAGTCCACCTTCAAGCATTTGCAGCACATACTTTCCGATTACTGGGAAGAACTTCCAGCCATGGAACGAGCCACAAGTAGCCACATACAAGCCAGCAGCCGCAGTGTGTGGGGAAATAATGAAGTCAGAGGTTGTAGTGAAAGCGTCCCAGCAGATGCGGTACTTCTCCATCTTCCACTTCGCGCCTTTGTGGCCGTAGAAGACTTTGTTCGCGTGGTCGATGTCTTCCCTCAGGTGCGGATGCACGTTCCACTGGTCGTAGTCTGGGTTTGCGGGCGGTGCTGAGAGATAGCGCCCAGGAAGTGCCATGTGAGTGTTCTTGAAGATCTTCTGTCCCCACCACTTGAGTTCGCGGTCTGGCGTTGGTGGCAAGCTGCCAATGAATGGATCTGCAATGTAGGTCAGACAAAATTCATAGATTTCTCAATCCAACCCCTACCAGGAGAGGTGTAGCCCTGGACGCCAACTGGCATTGACGCGAATCTGGGAAAGTCCTCGTCTAAAAGCTTTGTCATGCCCGTCGTGATGCCCCCTGCAACAATGATACCATCTGCCCTCAGCTTTGCCATGCCAGTCTTCGCTGCACTCTGCTCTAACAACTTTGGCGTATACGCGCCACTGCTGAGCACAGTATGTGACGCCTCCAGCGATCGACCGTCTGCTGTTTCGACGCCAATGCATCTTCGGCTCGAGTCGAACTTAAGTGTGCTGATTTCAGCGGTAACGTACTTCACGCCTAGCTCCAGAATGGCTGCAGTTACAGCTCGCAGGCAATCTCCAGCTGCTGCCCAGCCACTCGTCTTGTTGACAAGAACTTCTTTAACGCCTGAGTAGTCCGCGTCGTCAAAAAGTCCACCGTACATCTTCCGGGCCTCGTCGATAGGCACAGCAGCAAGATCAGCTTTTCGGCCCAGAGCCCTGTAATTATCAATGACTTCTTGAGCGTAGTCGCTGCGACAAATCCAGTAAATTCCAGTTTCGTGGAAGAAAGGCTTCCACAAGGGATCCGACCTGAACATGTCCTGCGCCTCGATCCCTAATTGGCAGTAGACTTTGTCATCGTAATCTGCGCGCACGACTTTGTTCCAATCCCAGGAAGCAGCGACTCTGCTCTCTGCATCGTATGCGTCCCGGTCGACCAGAGTTACATCAGCCTTCGGATATTTCTTGATGATATGATACGCTGTTGATACGCCAAAAACTCCTGCGCCGACGATGAGGAATGATCTGTCTGTGGCCATTTCCGGAATGAAGCGCAGGCTTGTGAGGAGAGGCGAGGATTTGGTAGCGCGAAAGACGCAAGCTGTCGATGCTCATATCTATAGAAAACGGTCATGCCTCGTTGTGGGCATAGGCTAGTGGTCACGTTCGCCGCGTCGTATTACCTCTTTGAGCAAAGCCATCCATTCGTCATTGTGAGAGAAATCGCCTGGTTGGCTTTACCCATATTAGAGCGCATCATACTGAATCACCGACCGCATATCATTTAGTGACGAGCAGCGCGTACGCAGAAAGCTCCGTGTAAATGATAGACGAGAGAAGAACAGATCAGAAATGACAAGACGGGGCGATGTGCAAATGCAAAACTTCGGAGTAGGGACAACCCGAATTCCGCAACGCAGACCGCAGAGGACAAAATCCACTTCAACTTGCAAGCCGCGGCGCAGACTACATGGAACCACCCGTTAAAGTTGATCCGGCTACCTTTTAGAAAGGGGCCTTCGTGTCATATACATGTATCCATACATTCTCTGACATGCCCTCGAGCCTGCGCTGCCCCCTCTCGGGCACCAGCTGGCACAGGTCAAGGCATGTACGCCATGATGTTCGCGAATCCTGCATCATCAATCGCACAGTCGCAGTACACGCCTGCCTATACGTATAGCCTACGGATGGCATAGCTGCGGTGAATTGATGCTTCCCACTTGATAATGGCAAAAGCATCGTCTTGACGGAATAGACAGTCCCGCTGGAGGACGCGATGCATCAATGCACCCACGCGGTGTCTTCTGCAATGACTGGAGGTTTTGAAGCAACTTGGCCAGCGTGGCGTGCCTCAAACTCCACAGTGTCCCAGACGTCTTCTCTCCCCACCTCCAGCTTGCTGACCATTGCTTCTCATCCGATAGGGATTTGGAGCCAAATAGCCGAACAAAGACACTGCCAATTGACCTCATCTGTTGGCTGACCCGCGGTAGCATCGTCACTCCGTAAGTGAGGAGAAGTCCTGTGTCTGGCGAAGGTCTACGCCCCCTTTGATCCCCGGTTCTGCTGTCTTCCCTCATTTACAATACCTTCTGTACCGAAATGTCTCTGATCGCACCTTTGATCTGGGTGCTGACGCCTTGGCTGGCATCGGCAGCCCCGACAGAACCTTCCCAGACACCCAGCCAGAGCGGCATCACCAGCGATGCGAATCAGGTCCTAAACCAGAACTATGACTATATTATTTGTGGCGGAGGTGAGACTCTCAAGACTGGAGTCCGCAAATCTCATTCACTGACGAGTCTCAGGTCTCACGGGCCTCACAGTAGCTAGTCGCTTGACAGAAGATCCCAACATCTCCGTCCTCGTCATCGAAGCGGGAGGGGACCACCATAATGACCCGAGGGTCGACGACGTGCGGACCTATGGCCAAGCCTTTGGCAGCGAGCTCGACCATAACATCACGTCGACTCCAGTCGAATGGCAGCATGGTGCCCGGCTCCCGCTCGTGGCTGGGAATATGCTGGGCGGATCTGATAGCCTCAACGGAGCCTCATGGACCAAAGGAGCAGCCAGCCAGTACGATATCCTGCCACTACTGAGCGGAGATGCTTCATGGGCATGGAAGCCCTTCAATGAGTACATGATGAAAGCGGAGCATTTCTCTCCACCGAGCGATAAACAGAAGTCTGCCGGTGCCCAGTACGATCCCGAGTTTCATGGTACTGACGGTCCGGTCGAAGTCTCCTTTGCTTCTGGCATCTTCAAGTCTGGCCAGGCGGAAGCGATTGAGGCCTCGTACAAGGTTTGGGATGGGCTGGTCCACGACGTCGATGCGGCCGATGGCGAACCTAATGGAGCCACAATCAGTGAGTCTAGCTATTTGTTGGTGCGATGGCCCTTGGATATGGCTGATATAGCGAACAGTCCCGAACATGGTGGAACAGTCGAAGCTGCAGCATCGTTCTTCCTCATTTACTGCATACACAGCGAAACAAATTGCACAACGCAGCAATTGGAAGATCCTCACAAGTCATCGTGTCACCGGGATCATATGGAAGCCTGGCCAGGACACCGTAGCCGACGGTGTCCGATTCTCTCGTTGTCGGGAATGTGTGGTCCACGAAGTCAAAGCCAAGCGTGAAGTCTTGCTCGCAGCTGGATCTCTCCAATCGCCGCAGATTCTAGAGTTGTCTGGGGTCGGCGACCCAGACGTTCTCGCTGCGGCCGGAGTTCCATTGAAGAAAGCAATGCCCGGTGTTGGAAGGCATATGCAAGAGCAAACCAAAAATACCATTGTTCACAATGCCCAGAGCTTCTTGTTCGATGGCACGGGTCCACCGTCTGCGATTGTGTTCCCAGACATCGAGCAGATCCTAGGAGGCAACACATCAGCCACATATGACTATGTGATGGACACACTACCCGCTCATGCTCGAGCTTTGAAAGATCAAGGCGCCGTGGCCAGCGCCGACGCTACGCTGATGATCCTTCGTGCTCAGGTCGACAATCTTTTCAAAAGTAAAGCTCCGGCGGCCGAGATCTTCTTCACTCTGGCTCCTGGGACAAATGAACTTGGCATTGACATGTGGAACTTGATCGTACTTTCCCGCGGCACGGCACATATTCGCTCCTCAGACCCGTGGGAGCACCCTACGGTCAAGCCGAACTACTTTGGCCATCCGCTGGATCTCATGATCCAGGTTGCCGCCTCCAAGCAAAGCGAGGAGGTGTACAAGACTCCTCCATTGTCGAACCTCGTCAAGCATCATGATGTTCAATCCTTACCGGGCGATGCAGACCATCCGGACAATTCCGACAAGACGTGGGAGGAATGGGTCAAGGAGAATTTCACCAGTGTATGGCACTATATCGCCACCCTAGCTTGTATGAAAGAGGCGTATGGAGGTGTGGTAGATGGCAGGCTGAGGGTGTACGGCTTGAAGAATGTGAGGGCGATTGATGCAAGTGTGCTGCCTATTCAGCTGAGTGCACATCTGAGCTCGAGCTTGTATGGTATAGCCGAGAAGGCGGCCCAAATGATCAAGGAGGATCAGGCATGAGGAAGAGGCGTCCATTAGTCCAAGAAAGGTCTTGCGTGTGGAACGACCGACAGGCTCAGGAAAGCTCAGCAGTCATAAATTGATGGCTAGGGATGTCCAGACGTCCAGATAGTTCAGGTAGCGATGAATGTCGAAGACCAAAGGTTCAGGAGAACCCACTCCAACAGCATCTTTGGCATGCCTAAAAGCGGATTTGTTGCTTGGAACGTCCCTGATGCATCAATGCTCGCTGTCCAACATCGATATGCTGCATATCTTCCGTGATCGCTGGATCGATCAATGAGTCGAGCGCAGGTATGAACGTCTAGCCGGAGACGTTTGGCATCTGGTCGGTGCGGGTAACAGCTGTGTTTTGTTGCAAGATCAGGATTGCAAGATTGCAGTTGTAGATGGAACGAACGAGTATTCCAGCGTTCCCATGCTGTCCATCTGCCACTGCTTACTTGTATTCTTCATCGCTCTCGCCATCGTTCGTCTGCACGCGCATCGAAGAAGGCACGCTCTTCGCCAAGTCGCGCCGTTTCTTGCATGCTAGATTTTCACCAAAAAATTCTGGAGCCTGTCGTCTAGAGAGAAGTTGGTGTGGTGCTTGGATCATCACCATTCTGACTTACCGCTAACCCGGGCTACCACCTTGGCGGTTCGTACGCAGCAAGCGACCACCCTGCTCGACATCCGGAATCACATCCTACCCAATCTCCTTCGGGTCCTCGAGTCGCAGTATCACACGCAAGCAGTCAAGAAACCGGGTGGTACGGAGGCACTGACAGACGATCCTCCTTCAGACACTGCACAGATCCAGTCCTGCCCGGACCAGCCTGCCAACGCAAGCGCATTGTCTCGAGTAGCAAGGCCCAACGTCATCAGCGGCTGACCAGGCGGGCGAGCGAGGGCCGGAAAGGTGGTGACTGAAGCATCAAAGCTACAGGAAGAAAGCAGGTGTACCTGGTATATCAGGCCTCGGTATGACGGCTTACATGGCAAGGAGGATGGCACGGATGAGTAAGGCGGTTTCAGGATGGAAGATAAGCTTGCGCTAGCGAAAGGAAATCATCGTTCTGGTGCTAGTCACACAGTCGAGCAGGGGCGTCATGTGACGCGTGAGGTAGGTTCATGCTTGGCGAGATTGTCTCTCGACCGGCGACCCGCCCTGGCACCAGAACGGCAGTGTGGTCGGCCGACCTGCGAAAGAGGCCGATGCGTGCAGATTTGTTATAGGTCGTATACGTGGCGATAGTCAGTGTTGGGGGCGAGACGAAGATTGTTACCTTATTATTGTATTATTGACACCACTATCGAAGTCGCGATAGACTTCCGCCTGTGGACAGCTACCGCTGACACCAATCTCGGCCTTTGACTCGCGAGCGCCGATGCGAGATGGAAGTCGTAGTAGGGATGCTGACGCCGCGCGCGCGAGACCTTCAGACAGACGGGTCGCACTCACATCATGATCCTCCCCTGCTACCATGTTGAACCGCGCGCGCGCATAGAGTCCGTGAAAGCGGGACTCTAGCATATCGAAATCATCAGTGCATGAAACAGCGCACGCGGCAAAAGACCTAAGCCTCAGGCGTGGTGGTAGGTGCACGGGCAGCATTGGGCGACTCGGGTTGGGCCTGCCGCCTGCTAGCCACTTGCATTTGCTAGTGCGAGCGTCCAAACACTCCCGCGTCGTCGACGTCGCCGTCGCCATTGCTGTCTCCTCGCTGTGTGCGGAGGGGGTTGACCGTTGGTTGTCGTTGCTGTTGTCTTTCGCTCACACCCGCCGTCTTCTCGTGTGGGAAGGCGCGACCATAATCCAGCGGTCGGACCATAATAATACCTACCTTACATACCGTACCGTACGCAGCGGGGCCGCCCCCAGGTATCTTACCTTAATCACCTGGACGAAGCTGCTGCTGCAGTCGCACTCGCAGGTGCAGCTTCTCAGAGCAGCGTGCGCGCCTTTCCGCCCTTTTCCTGCGCCTGGCCTACAGCATACTGTGCGATTGGACGGCAGCAGGGCCTGCCAGCAGACGCAATAAGCAGGATCGCCGGCTTGTGATTACTGCAGGAGGAAGAAGAAGAGCATTTGGGTGAAGCACACGCAGACAGACGCACACATATACGACATCAATCGCCAATCTTTGTTTACGTGCGACATCCAATCGCTGCCGCATTCGACCACTTTTGGCTTTGGTCCTGCCGATTGCATCTCCACCGATCCCGATCCCGACTCTCCGGCGTCAGGCCGTCAGGCATCTCCATCTCCGGTGTAGCAGGCGTCGCGGTGAAGTGAAGCTTTGAGGTGGTCGCGCCTGGGAAGAAAAACCGTGGCTGGCGCTGTGCGAGGGGGACATTGGACAGCAGCAGGTGGAGGACAGCGCGTGCGTGTCACGGAGACCATGTCTTCGGCTGCCGTGCAGCACAGCACGCCCGCTCAGTACGACGGCACGTCAGGACGCGACAGATACTCCGTCAATCCCGTTGCCAATCTCAGCAGCACTCCGCCGTCGTCGCGGCGGAAGGGACCGAGCGTCAGCGGCAATTTGAGCTCCTTCCCGACTAGTTCTCAACCACCGACCAGCCTCAACTCCGTAAGCGCGCCCGTGGCCATGAGCACATCGCGTGGGCCCACGGCAGACGCAATGGCCGGATCAACATACACGCAATTCTATCCGGAGCAAAGCAACTCGAGCATGCAGCAGGCAGCACTACCCATCAGATCCACACCAACACAGCAGCAGAGTCAGCCGTCAACAACTTCATCATACGACCAACAAGGCTTTGCCAGACCGCAGACCGGTGGTTATGGCAGCGAGAGCGAGCGGGCAGGCAACAGCGCCAGTGACAGCGACCGAAGGCGGCAGAATCACCGATCACCGCAACCAGAAGCGCCTGGAAGCGGGAGGAGCCAGCGCAGTCGCAACGTGCCAACCGCCAGCCGTAGTGCGACTGCTGTCGGACAGCCACCGGTCGACACATCACTCCCTCGCGAGAACTCTGCGATCATCAATCATATTGTGGTAGATGATCCACGGTCAGATCTCGAGCGAGAACGGGCGCGGACCTATGAAGCTCGCCCTTACGCTGGGGCAAGCGGATATTCAGAACGCCCCGCTACTGATCATGGACCACCTAGTGAGCATCGAGCATCAGCTCCTGTTCAAAGGAGCCGGCAAGAACATCTCCGCCAATCCTCACACCGCAAAGAAGTCAAGTTCGGCGAGTACATCCTTGGCCAGACGCTGGGCGAGGGCGAATTCGGAAAAGTGAAGATGGGCTGGAAGAAGGACAGCACTGTGCAGGTCGCTATCAAGCTCATTCGGAAGGAGTCGCTGGCAGGTAATACCACACGGCTTCCCAAAATTTACCGGGAAATTGCGATTCTGCGAGGCCTGGAACATCCTAACATAGTACGCTTGCATGAGTTTGTCGAGACCGAACGACATATGGGTATAATACTGGAATATGCTTCTGGAGGTGAGTTGTTCGACTACATTCTCAATCAGCGCTACTTGAAGGACGAGAAGGCGCGCAAGCTGTTTGCCCAGCTGATCAGCGGCGTGGGCTATCTGCATAAAAAGGGCATTGTACATCGTGACTTGAAGTTGGAGAACTTGTTGCTAGATCGGAACAAGAACATAATCATTACGGACTTTGGGTTTGCAAATACGTTCGATCCGATGGACGAGCTGGGTGAGGACATGGAGCGAAGGATTACGGATAGGGAGTTTGTGAAGCGAGAAGGGTTGGACGTCGTTGGGAAGAACAATCACCGGAGGGGTGACCTGATGCAAACGAGCTGTGGCAGTCCATGCTACGCTGCTCCGGAGCTGGTCGTTAGTGACGGCTTGTACACCGGCAGAAAGGTAGATGTCTGGAGCTGCGGTGTCATTTTGGTAAGCCAACCCGTTTGCATGTTGTACGCCTGCTGACCTCGTCAAGTACGCTATGCTCGCAGGCTACCTTCCATTCGACGACGACCCAGCCAACCCGGAAGGCGATAACATCAACCTCCTCTACAAGTACATCGTATCAACACCTCTCACGTTTCCGGAGTACGTTACGCCGCATGCCAGAGACCTTCTCAAGCGCATTCTGGTACCAGATCCGCGCAGAAGGGCAGACTTGTTTGAGGTCGCGAGACACAGTTGGCTGAGCGACTACATGCACGTTGTTGGCTTTATCGGCAGCAGCAACAAGACAGAGCGAGACATTGCTTCATCGGCGATGCGCCAGGATGAAGAGCCTTCGCTTGGAAGGAGCGCTTCGGTCAGAGAGCCGTCCACAAAGTCGCCTGTCAACGCCGCGTCGATGTCGGCTAGAGAGGAGGAAGAGGCAAGGAAGCAGCGCGATGCCAAGCGGCGGACAGTGCAAGTCGAGTATGTTGCTCCTCAAGGCGCCACTGCTCGCGGCGATGCTGGAGTTGCTGTGCCTCCTTGGATACCTGGTCCAGGCCGCACACGTGCAAGACCAGAGAGCCAAGGTCCAATCGAGGTTCCACCGCAGCGCAAGGACGCGCCGTCTCAGGCTATGCCCCCGCCATCGCGGTCCAATCGCGACTCTGTGAGAATTGGGTCAGACGCTTCTGGCTTCTTTGGTCAACCTGTGTCATCTGCGTCGCGTCCGAGCACAGGCGGTGCTCTTGGAGGCGCTAGGCTGCCATCTCGCGGCAACTCATATAGTCAACCAGCAGTGGCTACGCCGACCACGGAGAACGTCCAGGGTCGCTTCTCGCAGCCGAAGTCTGGAACCGGCTATATAATCTCTAGCCCTATGCCATCAGAGCAAGGTGTGACGGCAGGCGACTCCACTGCCAGCAACCGGCCAGGGAGTCAGCATGACCTCAACCAATTCCAGCAGAACCAGGCGCAGCCGTTACCGAAGTCTGGCGGCCACAAGCGATCGAGCACACTTGGTAGCCTTGGCGATCGTCTTCTTGGACGGAGCAACAGCCGCAAGTCCTCCAGAGGTAACCCGTCGGAGACCACCGGCCAATCCTCGCCTGTTACGAGTGAGAAGCGAGATCGTCGATATCCGCCATTGAGCATGAAGCAAGCCATCCCAAATAACGTACCGACGAGCCAAGGAAACACGGAGGCTCCTCCTAGGCCATCTTCCGAGAGTAAGAGACGACCTAGCTTCTCGTCTTTTATGAAGAAGAATTCGGATGCACCAAGCCAGAGCGGCAACGAAAGCAAGAGAACATCTAGGAGATTCTCCCTACTCCCAGCAAGTCTGAGCATGCACAATTTCGGTCTGGGCAGCAGAAAGGACTACGATTCCGATGGGCCTGCTGGCTCGCGGAGGGACAGCATGCAACAGCGTTCTGGGCGCAGTCAGCAGCGACAGATGGCTTTTGGACGGGGTCAGTCTCCTGCGGAGAGCCAGGGCACCAGCAGCAGCACGATCCCGCTTTACTACGACCAAGAGCGCGAATCCGCACGGCAACGCCGACGCAGCGGAGCGCCGGCATCGAGAGGTGGTTACGACAAAGCCGTGACCTCTAACCCGCAATTCGGTAGACAAGAGGAGCCGCAAGTGCACAGGAAACAGTACAGAGATGATGGGTACGGCAGCAATATGCTTGACCAGTCTGGAATTCAGCAAGATCCTCCGGAGAGGTATTACACCCCCATTGAGGACCTGAAGGCGCAGGCGAGGCCTGGCCAGTCCCAGTCCGGCGGAATCCCTCTGAGAGAACCCGAGACCCACGCGACCTATGGCTCAGCCAGTGATGGCTACCTCGCGGACGATGGTTATGGTGCAAATCAGACGCAGCCGTTGGGTGGTTCGCAGACAGGCATTCGGCCGCAGCAACGCAAATTTGGTGAAGCCTACGATCAGGCTGGACATGGTGGCAGCTCTAGCGGAGCGAGGCGTGTCATGGACTTCTTTAGGAGAAGAGGCAAGGACAGAAGTCAGGTCTAGAAGAGCTTGGACCTCACTTCCTTGGGTCTGCGTCGCAGGAGGGAGAGGAACAAGTACGTGGTTAGCGATGACGAGGGTGGGGACGGTGCGTGGTGAACCTCAGTAATGTGATTCTACGCGAGGATCGCGCATGCCGAGGACCATGTGCCTCGCAAGGTTGCATCATTGGCTGCGACTTTGGCAAGAGTACACGCGCGTGCTTTTAACGGAGCGCGCAGGCTGGCACGGGGTCACAGGGCGCACTGTGGATGGCATGGCGTGCCTTGTCAAGCTAAGGTCGGATTGTTTCGAAGCTTTTCTTCACCTGTAATGTTCGGAGAAGGCATGGGTGTAATTGTCACTCGTACAGCGACGGCGTTGCAGGCATAATGTTTTGGGGGGGTTGCCTTCATGGGATAGGCCGACATTGTACGTATTCTGCAGCTTCCCATAGGATCATGTTTTTGCACAGTGCTTCTGAATTGCATCAAAGTATCACTGGCTTGCGGGCAGACGCTGGACACATGTGCGCATGAGCTCGAGTTAATGAAAGTCTCGGCTGCAATTACCCTATGAAGAAGGTGGGTGAGGACGCCAGAGTCCTGAAGAGTTTCCGAGGTCCAATAAGAAGAGGAGAACAGGTACATACAAAGCACTGCTATCCCATGTCTCGCGCCACGTGTTGATGACGACTGATCGACAACACAAACGCATCTCCAGACTGGCGTCTAACGGCAAGCTCCCAATATGGCGCAACACAGTACCTTTCCATCCGGCATGTCCAAACCGGAAGACGATGGAGCAGCCAACCATCTGGCCGGCCTCGAATTGCCGTCCACACCTTTACCATCGACGGCAGGCACAACCATCGACCCATCCACTCTCTCCGGACTCTCGATCATCTTCTGCTATCCCCGCACCGCCGCACCAGGCGAGACCGTGCCAGACGAATGGAACGCCATCCCCGGTGCCCGTGGCTGCACACCGCAAGCCTGCTGCTTCCGGGACGCTGCTGACGACTTACTGGGTGCGGGCGTGTCTCACCTCTTTGGGCTGTCGACGCAGAGGACGGAGTACCAGCAGGAATTGACGGAGCGCACGCGGCTGCCGTATCAATTGTTGAGTGATGAGAGGCATGAGTTGATTGGGGCGTTGAAGCTGCCGACCTTGGAGTGGAAGGGGAGTGTGCTGACGAAGCGACTGACGATGGTGGTGCGGGATGGAAGGATTGAGAAGGTGTTTTATCCGGTGTTTCCACCGGATCAGAGTGGGGTTAGTATTCGCTCTGGAGGTCATTATTAGTGGACGCTGATATGTATGCTGATGCGGGTTGGCGTCACAGGATGAAGTGTTGCAGTGGTTGAAGCAGCGGTCGAGGTGAGACAGTCTGAGCACGGAGTCAGATACTGAGGGATATTCAACACATCGGTAAGTAGTGTTCCCACGAGGCCAGCTCATTTGATCCACGGCAATTGAGTTCGCATGGAGCATCGGTTCGACCAGACTTCTCTTCTTCCTACAGTAGTATTCGAGTCTCGTTGTTACAGGGACAGTGCGGGAGGTAGGAGAAGATCCTAATAACCGAATATCCCTCGGATCTTCGATCGATTGCCGGTCACCACTGTGCGGTAGTTGGCGGAAGGATGAAGTCGTATTCTCATCAATCGGATTGCATCCTCGTACAAAAAGCCCCTATAATGAGAGTCGAGTGAAGTCCGGCTTTGAGCGCAAGTACAGCTTAAGATTGAAGAACGAGAGACAATTCCAAAAGCCACGCATTTTTTACATGGCTCCCTAGATCTGCCGGCGGGTTCACATGTCACTACGTGATGTTCGCAGACTAGTGGGTACGAATGACTCGGACGGATGTACTGTAGCTACACGTATTAGTATTGCTGAAGATGGCCAAGATGGCGCATTGCTGTAAAAAAAGGATCCGAGAGGAGCAGGAGCAGTGCTTGACCGAGATAACATTGTGATGCTGTTTCACTATTGTGCCATGGCGGCACTATTCTGCCCTCCCGATAGGCGGTCCGGCACCTAGGCTTTATCGAATCACGTATTGGATCAGGATCTGTCGCGTGCGTGTCTTCACAGCAAGGGCACTTGGTGACCCTCATGATCCCCGAGACTCCAATATAATATCACACACGGAGAAGCTTGTTGTTGACTCGCCAGATCGTGCATTAGCGGCACGATAGGGTGCACGGGTCATTGCCGTCCGAGGTCCGCTCGAGGTCGTACCAGGGCTCTAAGATTGCCATGCGACATCGACTGGTATACTACATGCCCACCCCATATTCTCCAACCCGGCGTGGTCTCCGTGGTGTGACTCGTGATGATCATATCATAAGCTACTGTACAACGGCGCTCATCACTCGATCGTGGGTGCCGGCAGTTGCAAGCTTCGCCCACAGGCCTGCCGAACAGGAGAGCCCGGCATTGGTTATTAGTTGGGTGCAAATTGGTCGCTAGGCAACAACCCGGGCCCTCGCCGCCATCATCATGCATTCACGGCATGGCCACGAGACATCCATGGGCCAAGGCCCGTGGTTTCAGATCGTATATGAATGGCCGCTATGCATCATCAGCACCCCAGGGTCTGGTCCTCGTGCTCCAAGGTCCCGACCGGCTGCTGATCATGCGGGCCTGAGTTCACGACACGCGTGAACTCTCAGGGTTTTGGCCCTCTGCTGCACGACCGCGCGCTTCGGAGCATATCTACCACCGCATAGGCCAGTCCGGATCACCTCCTCACCACCACCGCACCACTGCGGCGTTCATGCATTCCTCCGCCTGACTCCACGGTCACGGCAACACATGGCGGGGACTGACAGCCTACCAGCGGACCGCAACAAGGGGGACGAACTCCTGGATATCTCGTGGGTTCTCTTCGCCATCTCCACCATCTTGATCGTGGGTCGAGAGTCCTCGAAACTGTTCATCCTCCGCCGTGTTGGACCCGACGACCTGCTTATGCTGCTGGCCTGGTGCTGCACGGCTATCTATACCATATCCATTGCGCTTTCATACCATCATGGACTCGGACGGCATTACCAGTACCTGGACCTGCAAGAAGATCTGGCGGCCTTGAAATGGGTATACATCGGCCAAGGCTTCTGCCTCTTTTCACTGATCTTCGGGAGGTCCTCGTTCAACCTGTATCTGATCTCGATCATGGGCAAAAGCAAGCCGATGCTACGACTCTGCTTGTTGGTCACTCTGGTCGTGAGCGTGGTGCTCAACATTGCGCTCATCGCCGCTCTGTATGGCAAATGCGGCCCACGCATCTCCAATCTCATCAAGTCGGTCGTCAGGAGTACACGCTTGATCAGAGCCTTCGCTGACACATGACGACAGCCCGGTCCTGACATGTTACAGGCCCTCGGCACTGTCCCGCTTTTCTCAATTTGTTGGATGTGAGTGGTTGCCGCCTGATCGTGATTGTGCCTTGCTGACAATCATTGAGCCGTGAATGTGTTGACGGACGCCGTGTTGACCGTAGCTCCGATCGCCTTAATATCGAGGCTCAACACTACCCCCCAGGCCAAAGTCGGGGCCATTGCTCTGCTCGGCTTGAGCAGTTTCGCCATGGGCGCTTCCATCTGGCGAGTCGTCACGGTCGAAATCATCTTCTCGAGAAACCTCGACTTCACCTGGCTGACCATTCCCTACTTCGCCGCATCATCCGTCGAGCAAAATGTCATCATCATCACGTCCTCGGTTCCTGCACTTGGGCCAATGATCAGATATTTGAAGCGAAGGTGGAGCAGCGGCTCAAGTACAACCTCTTCCAGGCTGGCTTCGTCTAGGAAATCATCCGGAGACAGCGATGAACTCTATCATAACCTCGCGATGTCGCTTGGGATGCGAGTTCCACATCTCGGCAACCATGTCACGATTGTAGCAGGATCACAAGCGCGTGACAGCCAAGAGCGGATTCTGCCTTTACGGAATCTTGCGGCGATCAAAACCACGGTCAAGACGAGTGTGCAGGTGGAGAGCGATGACCAACTTTCGCAGACGCATACCAGATGAGGGGCTCGAGTGTTTACGAATCTTGCACCACTTTTCGATTGCAGCACAGCCTAGCAACGGATCTCTGGCTTCTGTTGTATGAAACGCTCATGATCAGACACATCGGTGTCCATTTAACGACCAGGCACATCTGAAAGCAGTTTCCTTTTGGTGTCGCGGAACACGCTTTACCGTATACCAAGGCCGATGGCAGTAGACGTCAAGTCTCGGCCGGCGACTGACTCCCGAAAATATATGACCGCAGCAGGGGACGCGCTGTGGCGCTATAATGCCGAGACCGGCTGACTGCATGTGCACGCGATGAGCCAACAACGGGCGATCCCCAGTCTTGATAACAATTTCGAACTCCTCCGTCACCCTTCTTTGCGCGCAGCAAGTCTTGCATACTGCTCGGATCGCCATCGACGGCCCACGCACGGCTCGGCAACGCTGTCAAAGGACTTACGCGTATTAGAGCACTCCGCAAGCTTGTCCATCCACCACGAAGCCATTCCACTGAAGAAGGTACATAAAAGCACTCTATCGCAGACACGCGGAGCTTTGCACTGACATGATGCACAGCAACCCAGTGCCCTACCACCGGAGCCGAGGCTTCCCATCTACGATCTCGTCCACGAGGACAACGCACCCTGGGCCTTAGACGTCCTTGACGCCAAAGTCACGCGACCCTCACCCTCCCTCGCCTCGACCTGTCGTCCCTCGTCCACTGAGGCCATCGGTGTCCAAGACAGAGCTCGGCACGGGTACTGGAACCCCACCGGCTTTCGCACCGACTGCGACGCCGTCGCGCACTTCCCGGTCCTTTACAAGATCGATCGTCGACACGAGTCGTTCGATGCGTTTGCATGCGCCGGGCGGACCGCGGTCGTCACGGCATGCGCGTCAAAGTGACCATCAAGGAGGATTCTCCCACCGTCGACGTGCATTACTGCTGCTATGTCGATGAAGCTGGCGACCGATCCTCAGAGTCAACATCGACAGTGGTTCTCCTTTCGCCTGACCGTACCCGTCATCCGCACCAAAGTGACATCCCAGTAGGACTCTTTCACGGTCCATTGGCACTGCGACATTCGACGAAGTCGGAGACCTGATCCTCCGAGAGTCGATATCGATGGTGGATCTCCTCATACTGCTCACGATGATCCCTTCACGGCACTCGACGAAGTGGGTGGGACGGAGCGCGACCCTGTTGTTTCCTCGAAGCGTTGAGAGTTGGTGTGGCGACGGTTGTTGATCGGGAGCAGACGCCGGAACTGGTAGATGATCAGTTTCTAGGACTGGGATGATGGTGATGATGATGATGAACTGGAGGTGGCTGAGTCCTGTGGGGGGCGCGGGCATGGTGGTGGGGTTGTGGTCAAGGGATCAAGTCATGTGTAGCGACTTCGCGGTGTCTGCGTTTGAGAACGGGAGAGGGAACACAGGACGTGGGTGCAAGGGAGCTTGTGATCGACGACTCGTTGGTGTCGTGTCACACAGATGAGCTTTTCGAGTCGATACCGTTCCCCTCTCTCTTGTACTCGTCTCTTGATTCCCTCCTCAGGTTCCCAGTGATCAAGAATGCTATGTATTGGGGTTCTACACGGCTGATACATCTACAGTGACTGACGGCAGCGGACATTCAACCCCCATCGTACACAAACAACCGCCAGCCTCACATCCAAGGCACAACCACCACCACACAGCGACTCCACTCCTCCACTCCTCCACTCCTCCATCCCTTTCCCCCCCCCCCTTGTACTTATGTACCTCTTATCTAAGATCCCTAACGTAGGGAAGAGTAAGAGTAATAGTCGTAGGCATCCTGAGGCTAAGACGACAGCACTAGTTCCCTCTACTTCCATACTGAGACCTTACACGTACCTTGTCAGTTTGAGGAGGCTGAGAGGGGGAAAAGCCAGACAGGTGCTAGTGAGGTCTGTTGTATGTGTGCCCTCCCTTCTGACACCCGACGCGCGAGTGAGAAGAGCGAAGGGGGTCGAGAGAACCTGGAAGGCTAAAAAAAAAAAATTGGGGGTGTGGGCGCTCCTGCCTACCTTATCATGATCCACGCTCTTCTCCCCACGTGCTGGTGGTTTTCGGACGTGGAGTACGTAGTAGTCCTATGTGCATATAAGATCGCGGGCTCGATATCTGGTACCTACTACCTTCGTGCCGGGCTGCGAAAAGTGAGCCGGTGATTGCAGAGGCACCACACGAGCGAGATGGAGAGGGGGAGAGGAAACCAGCCTGCAGACTTTTTCCAGTCGAAAAGAGAGCATCCTCTCATTTCCATCATCGAGAAAAAAAAAAGAAGCTTCACATGAAAGGGGGAGAGCACAGATGCGAACAGACGAAAGGCCAGTATTGGCACATGGTATCTCAAAAATTGCCCCCCTAAAACCCAAGGCCCACCCAATCCCATCCCAATGGAAAATATACACACAGCCGACAGGGAACGCCAAGACTCCCAGAAAATTACCCGTGTCGAAGCCGCTAATCGATCGTCATGCGCGTCGACACGCTCCCCAGCTGATGCGCAGACCCGACGTAGCCGTGCCCGAACTCGCCATACTTGCCCTCCCCGTCGGGCCCGGGCACGCTGCGCCGGTGGATGTGCGGCCGCAGGCCCTTGTTGAAGTTCTTCATGCACAATCCCGCCACGGTGATGGTGACGACGAGCAAGAGGATGGTCAGGACGGCGAAGGTGGTCAGGCTGCGGCGCACGGGCTCGTAGTCCTTGCTGCGGACCGAGTCGTACATGCGCACGAGCTTGAAGACGAAGTAGACCATGGCGGCGAAGTAGATGGCGATGATGAGGACGTGGCCGGGGGCGGACTCGCGGCGCACGAAGTAGGCGGCGAGGAAGAGGAGGACGATGGTGACGGGCATGGCGACGATGGTGATGTAGAATTCGGCGTCGTGTTGTTGGTCTTGGACCACGACGAGGAATTGGACGGTGAAGCCGAGGAAGAAGAAGAAGTCGAATTTGAGGAGGGCGATGTAGATCTGTTTGATTCATCTTTTGTTAGAGAGTGATTTGGGTGGGAGGGGGGATGGTCACACACCTGATAGGTCAGATATCGCCTCTTCAGTCGGAGGTCGGCGGAGATGTGCTTGTAGATGGTCCAGGCGAATTCGTCGTAGAGCTTCCACGCGATCACGCTGAGCAGCACGGTGCCGAGCGCGATGACGCAGGGGGCCGCGATCAGGAAGGGTCGCAGGGTGGACCACGTGTCGGTCTCGATGTAGTCGTTGGCGCGGAGTTGTTCGATGGCCTCGTCCACCTGGGCCATCTCGACGCCCGCGTAGGTCAGCATGCCCAGGTTGTACAGACAGATGCCGATGACCTGGATGGTGTTCTTCAGCCGCAGCGCGTCCCACACCAGCACCAACTCGTAGATGAAGCCGAAGATGAAGAGCGCGAGGTAGGTGGGGATGGTCAGGGCCCCGGTGATGGGCTGACCCAGCGCGTCCTTCGGGTTGGCCTGGTCGGCGGCGCCCCGCAGACTGGCCTGGAACTCCCCAAACACGTAGGCCTCGATGGCCAGGGCGATGATGCACTGTCCCAGCGCGACGCCGCTGAAGGCCCAGGTCCACTTGGACGTCGGGATGTATAGCAAGCCCTCGCTCTTCCTCCTCCCCGTCCCGGGGCCCACGCCATTCAAGCCCCCCGCGACGGGCGGGAGACTGTGATCATAGGCGCCCGCATCCTCCTGCCGGCCCATGGGCGAGATGTCTGGGCGGGTGGCGCTGCTGAAGGAATTCCCGTGGAGGGGCACATAGGCATCGGCGCCGCGCTTGTCGATGCCGCCGCCGCCGAGCAGGCTGGGGCGGGTCTTGGGGTGGTGGGCGGAGGGAGCTATTTTGTCGGTGGAGGGTGGCCGCGGTGGGCAGCGGCCAGGGAGGGGGGGGGGGGGGGGGGGTGGTCAGCTGCCCTGCGGCTGGGCGACGACGATGTGGCGGTCTGGTTGCGCGCGTGTGTTTCGCGATGGAGGGGTGAGTGATGGTGAAGAAGAATACAGGAGTAGTAGGCTGGGATGGCGACTTCAGACGAGACTGTGCGGTAGATCGAATGCGGATGTATGGATTCTCTTCTTCTCCCTCACCATTCGAGGGTCCCCGGCTGAGGCTGAGCATAAAGGTACCTTTTAGCCTTTAAGCCGCGGGCAGGGTCTAACGCCGCCCGTCCGCCCGTTCACTTCCACTTCCATATATTGACACAGCACTGTCATCTGATAGAAGCATTGGCAGCCTCATCATCGGTAAGACAGACCCTCCTCCCGCCATAATCACACCACCACCACCACCACCACCACCACCACCACATCTTCCATTGTATTGTCCCACCTGCTGACCATCGACACGTCGTAGCACATGGCGCAGCCCATCACCCGCCGACTGCGGCCCCATCTCTTCCACCGCCTTCGAAGCCACCCCCACCCCCCCCCCCCCCCCCCACCCCCACCACCCCCACCACCACCACCACACCCACCACCCCCACCACCCCGACGCGCCCGCAAGACGGACCTTCTCCGCCGCTCATGCCCCATGCCGGCGTGGTGAGAAGGCAGGGACGGCGACACATGACTATGAGAAACGCGTGGCTCAGTTGCAGGCGGACAGGCAACCTCTGCAGGACTGCTATCCCCGACTGCCTCGACGCTTTGCCGAGAAGCGACGGTCAATCGCCCAGTTCCGAGCACAGCATGAGACGGTGGCAGCTGGACAGACTGGACACGAGACGGTCACCGTCGTAGGTAGGTCACATACAGAAGGAAGCCACGGCAACTGCCATCTCATCATCGTCACGTGCCA
Organism: Teratosphaeria pseudoeucalypti; assembly: GCA_013403795.1. Taxonomy (NCBI): domain Eukaryota; kingdom Fungi; phylum Ascomycota; class Dothideomycetes; order Mycosphaerellales; family Teratosphaeriaceae; genus Teratosphaeria; species Teratosphaeria pseudoeucalypti. The sequence continues at coordinate 125,063 of JABBMZ010000089.1, forward strand.
TCCCATTCGTGTCTCACGGCGCTGATCCATCAATCCAACCGACGGTAGGTCGCGTCTCCTCTGTCCGCACCGCCGGCTCGAAACTGGTCTTCCTTGACATCAGCGACCACCCCAGCACCTCCCTGCAAGCCGTGTGTCAGCTCTCCCACATCCCCCCGGACGGATCCCCACACGACTTCCCGTCATTCAGGCGCATCGCACGCCGGGGCGACTGGTACGCCATCACCGGCCACCCCCATCGCACCCAACGGGGCGAGCTCTCCGTCCTGGCCACCACCCTCCCCCGACTCCTCTCCCCCTCCCTCCACCAGATCCCCGACGCCCTCGACGACCCCGAGACCAGAGCCCGGAACCGCCACATCGACGCCCTCGTCAACCCATCCGTCCTCCAGCCCCTGCTCGTCCGCCACCACATCGAGCGACACCTCAGCACCTTCCTCGACGCCCGAGGCTTCGTCAAAGTCAACACCCCCATCCTCACCGCCGGGGCCGGCGGCGCCGTCGCCCGCGCCTTCGACACCGAAGCCACCGAGCTCCCCGGTCAGAAACTCAACCTCCGCATCGCCCCCGAGCTCTGGCTCAAACGCCTCGTCGTCGCCGGCCTCCCCAGAGTCTACGAGATCGGTCCCGCCTTCCGCAACGAAGGCGTCGACGCTACCCACAACCCCGAATTCAGCATCTGCGAATTCTACGAAGCCCTCGCCACCCTCGACGACCTCCTCACCACGACCGAATCCCTCCTCGCCGATCTGGGATCCTCCCTCCACCGCGCCCTCCCCGACCTCCCTGCCCCCGCCACCCCCCTGCGCGGCCCCTACCCCCGCCTCGAATTCCTCCCCACCCTCGAGTCCGCCCTGAACCATCCCCTCCCCCCCCTCACCTCCCCGACCGCCCGATCCGACCTCCACCACCTCTTCCTCACCCACGTCCCCGACGCCCTCGCCCACCTCCCCGCCCACCCCACCCTGCCCCGCCTCCTCGACGCCCTCAGCACCCTCTACCTCGAACCCCTCTGCCAATCCCCCACCTTCATCACCCACCACCCGGCCGCCCTCTCCCCGCTCGCCAAACACTTCGTCTGCCCCCGCACCGGCCAGACCGTCGCCGCCCGCGCCGAACTCTTCATCCGCGGCCGCGAGTACGCCAACATGTACGAGGAGGAGAACTCGCCCTTCGAGCAGCGCCGGAAGTTGGCGGAGCAGGTGGCGTCGTCTCGCGCCGCGGAGGGCGACGAGGGCGGCGTGTGGGAGCGCGACGGGGCGGTCGATGAGGCGTATGTGGCCGCGTTGGAGTGGGGTCTGCCGCCGACGGGGGGGTGGGGGTGTGGGGTCGAGAGGCTGGTCATGTTGTTCAGCGGGCGCGACAGGATCGCCGAGGTGTTGCCGTTTGGGACGGTGCGGAATGTGGCGGGGTTGGGGAGGAGGTGAGAGAGAGGATCGAAGGATGAGATGGGATGATGTTTCTCTGCAGGACCGCTCAACCCTCTTGCACCTGTGATCAACCCTCTTGCACCTGTGATCGAGATGCGAACATACCGTATGGACGGACATCTATATCACATTCGAGCGGACGTGTCTCGTTGCCGCCCCTGCAACCACCCCTCAAAGACCGTCTCCGCACTCCCCACCGCATCGAACCCATACATGCCCTTCAACTCCCGCGCGTCCGCAAACGCCCACTCGAACCGCGCCTCGTCATCCCACCAATCATGCGCCTTCAACAACGCGTCCCTCCGCCGCTGCTGCGCCCCGTCCACCATGTGGTACAGCTCGCGATTCCCGTCCGCCGTCCTGACGACCGTCCCCGTCCGCTCCCGCCGCAGATCCTGATACAAGCGCAACAAGCCCGGGAGTCGTGCCGCCGGGAGACGGGCGTCGGAGAAGAGACCGAGCAGCCGCCCCAGCACCGCACCGTCCTCGACCGCCATGGCGGCCCCGGACGCCGCGTACGGCACGGACGGGTGGCAGGCGTCGCCGAGCAAGGCGACGGCGCCGCGCGTCCACCGGTCCAGGGCCGGCATGCCCCAGATCTTCCACTTCAACGCCCGGTCCACCTTGCTCAGCAGGCGCCGCAACGTCGGATCCCAGCCCTCGAAGCGCGCCGCCATGTCGCGCGGGTCGACCTCCTGTCGGTCGGTGCCGCGCGGCAGGTCGTCGGGACACACGAGCACGAGGTTGACGAGGGTGTCGTGCCGCACGCCGTACAGGACGACGTGCGCGTTGGGGCCGAACCAGATGGCGTTGACGCGGTCGTCGACGACGCGGCGGAGGAAGGGGTCCGGGTCGTCGCGGAGGAGCGCGGCGCGCGGGATCGTGACGCGGTAGGCCATGTCGCCGCTCTCCTCGGGTCGTCTCACGTGGCCGAGCACGGCGGTGCGGACGTGCGAGCGCAGGCCGTCGGCGCCGACGACGACGTCGGCCTCGAGGGTGTCGCCGTTGGCGAGGCGCACGACGGGCCGGCGGTCGTGGCACGCGACGCCCGCGACGTCCTGCCCGAGGCGCAGCTCCGCGCCCCGGCGCTCGGCCTCGGCCGCGAGCACGAACTGGTAGTCGGCGCGGTGCATGACGTGCCACCGGTAGCCGAACTTGGACCGGGCCCAGCGTCCGCCGGGCCGCCGGCCGATCTCCGCGCCGTCCTGCCAGCGGCGCACGCGGTTGTGGGACTTGGGGGTGCAGCCGGCGGCGTGGAGGCGCGGCATCAGGTCGAAGCGGTCCATGACGCGCGTGGCGTTGGGGGGCAGCTGGATCCCGGCGCCGACTTCGGAGAGGGCGGCGGCTTTTTCCAGGATGGTGACGGCGAGGTCCTCGTGGCGGCAGGCGATGGCGCAGGCGAGGCCGCCGAGGCCGGCGCCGATGATGAGGATGTGGAGGGGTGCGGGTGCGGGGTCGGTGGGTGGTGGGGGTGGGGTCATGGTTGATGTGTCGCTGTTCGTCCGGATTGTTTGGTGAGGTGCGGACTCGGGATGTCCTCTTGTCGATCTTGAAAGTCTAGTCTCTTCACGCAGCGAGGAGTTGATCTTGTCGGGCACTCATCGGATGTGATGATGGAGGGAAATCCAGCGTTTGCGATTTCGACTGAGTAGATATGATCGATGGTCGTGTGAGGATGCAACAGAGTCCCGAGTCCGAGACTTGTGGCCCCAGTACCTTGGAAGGGTGATGGGGTAGACTGCTCTCACTTGATTTTTGGCGGAACATGAGGTCTATGACCGCGCTGAATCATCGTGGAACCTTATTAGTTGTTGTTGTTGTAGAGCAGGTGGAGTCGAGATTCGGAGCTCGGCTAGGGAGGGGATCGCCCCTTTGCCACTACTACAATTGGAGAGTAACTGCATGCTCATGATGAAGGATCGCATTCACTATGTGGCAAATAGGAGAAGACGCGACTACGGAGGTTAGGTACTCAATCTTGGGTGGTTGTGTTGGCGACGCGCCCGCATTTGGGGAGATGATCATCATCTGTACATTGTAGAATAAGCAGGCTTGTCCATGACTCGATCCGGTCTTGACCATCCAGCTAGCATATCACATCACATCCCTCACAAGACCTCGGCGACCTCGTCCGGCAGGTCCGGCTCCACCACCACCTTCTCGATCAACCGCAACGTCGCTCGGAGCGGCAAGCCCACCACGTTGTCAAACGTCCCCTCGATCTTCTCCACGAGGATGCTGCCGACCCCCTGGATCCCGTACCCGCCCGCCTTGTCCGCGCCCTCCCTCGTGCGCACGTAGCTCACGATCAGCTCGTCCGTGATGTCCTGGTCGAACTTGACCGCCGTCTCCTCGACGTGCGTCTCGAGGGTGTAGCCGGGGTCGACGGCCGACTCGAGCGGCGCCATGGCCACGACGGCCGTGCAGACCTTGTGCCAGCCGGCGTGCTGGTCGCGGAGCGTCTTCAGCATGGCGACGTGCTCCCGCTCGCTGCGGGGCTTCTCCAGGATCTGGCCCAGGTGCGTGCTGATGACGGTGTCGGCGGCGAGGACCAGGGCGGGCTCGACCTTGCTCGGGTGGTCGATCTCCGTCGCGTAGACGTGGCGCGCCTTCTGCTCGGCCGTCGCGAGCACGTATTCGAAGGGGCCGAGGGTCTTGTCTTGGTTCTCGGGCAGGGTGCAGGGGATGATGTCGAGGTCGGTGAGGCCGATCTGTTTGTCATGGCGGCTGGGTGTTACTGGTTGCTCAGCAGGAGCTCGGAGGCGGACCCGGGC